>PVJO010006101.1:0-92018 GCA_004026905.1 Hystrix cristata
TAGGTATGAAAAAAATTAACTGGGATATTGAATATTCGGAAACTTTATGTCAGGGTTTTGAAAGTGATGACTGTTGGAGGCAGTAGTTAAAGACGAGGATATTGAAAGAGGCAGGAAAGATCAATAACCTGAATCATAGTGTTAGGAAAATTGGTTTGGAAGGATCACCCTAATAATTTGGGAAATAAGAATATTGGTTAAAAAAATAAAAATTATCTGTAAAAGGAATTATTGTGACTTGGACATGTTGCAGGCCACAGGCTGCACTCTATTCTTTGTATTAGTTGACTCTTTACATAAGTCCCTCTACAACACAATGAGTAATCCCCTGACATTGTAGAGCTCTGTTTGTCTTCAAATTATATCGTCTTCCTACCATTCACTATTAGTCAGAAAGTGTCTAGTTAACACTTTTTGAAGTGTTAACTAAAATTTTGAAGTGCAAAGAGATAAATGCAAAGAAAGTCTTGGGTGAGTTGAGGGGAAAAGTTCTGAAATCTGAGGGGAGAGAGCAAATATTTGCAGTTCTTCTTTAGTGGTTCAATGTCGACCACCAAAATGATTAATTATATTCATTTCCGAAAAATCATGAAATGCTTATGTTAGAAACCCAGGAGTTTTCCCAAGCGTTAGTTGGGCTCCCTGAGACACTGAAGGAACTTTCAAATGTGGTTTCCTCCTTCATTTTCTTAACTAGAAATGTTAAGTACTTTATTAGCATTTTATCTCATTAGTAACTCCTTGAAAAAGAAGTAAAGATCAAGTATAAAACTATCTAAAAAAGGAACACCATCTCTGGCCTACTCTATATCTTCAGGGAAATGACCAAAGGAACATGAAGAGTTTCTTGTTGATATTTTAATGCCTGCTATCTTTTATATCTGCCAGGTGGTTCCACTACAATCCAATTGTGGATATTTGAAATTCTACATTGGCCTGGAATTGAATTTAAATCTTTCCAGATGTTCTCAAGGGAAAATAAATTTCAATGTTTAAAGATTCATAATATGATAATTAGAAGCGAAAATGAAAACTGTATCTGAGTGATACACTCCATCACTTGCTAAGCAAGATGATCCTGAGAACAGATACCGAGTTTTGATTCAACACTTTTGCTAATTTCTGTTCAAAGCTTTACAGTGTTTACGAGGCAGGAGATTAGGGCACGGCAGACTGGCTGTGGAACTGGGTGTGATCTGTTAATGACAAAAATCTCAGGACACACGCACAGCACAGTTCCTAAAGTCATGCATGTGGCCTCAATCAGAGCCTTTAATTAAACATGATGGCCAGGGTCACGCAAACAGTGGGTGGCAAAGCAAAGACCCAAACTTACTTTAGCCCAATATCTCAGTAGAGTCTAGATAAAATTCTCGGTCTGACTGGTTCCAAATCCAAACATATTTCTCTTTGTTTGGGTGGTTTCATAATCAAAACACCAATGGCAAAGTTTAGTTGAGCGCCTGGTGTAAAAACCTGCTTCACAAACCTGTAGTAACTGCTAGACTGCCTGTAAACTGCTTCTGTAGCCAATCTTCCTGCAAAGAGCGTGAGCATCTGATTATTAAAGTTTACTACATCAAAAAGCTGGATGCCCTTTCCTTCTTTTTCTTTTATAATCTCTAGTAGTGTTTATGCACAATACAGCCGTAGTTCTTCATGGCATTTGCTACCTCCAACTTATTTTCTTTCTGTTTTACCTCCTCTGTTCTTCATAACATGATATGTTTTGACTCCTGGCAGAATTGGGGAGTTGATGTTCACGCATTCAGATAATTCAGTCTCTATGCACCTTGATTCAGTCCTGGTCATGAAAACAGACATTGATCTCATCACTCAAATCCCCAGATATCGAGTCCACCTAAGGTAGACTAAGCAGGCACATTGATGAAGAGGTATATGTTCTTTACCTGTCCTTGGGGTCTTATAATCCAAATTTCTTTTTCACCTCCGAGCATGACAAATCTAGTACTTTATTTCCTTTTTCACATTCTTACTGCTTCGACTTTTAGGTAAACGGACATAATGATATTATTGGTATTAACATTGGTGCCAGAAAAATAGTTTAAATATTTTGAAAAAATAATAACTCTATTAATTATCCAAATGATAGTATGAATGAGGAACTTACGCTCACTCTCAGTGGAGAGAATTAGCATACACGAAACTCAGGCCAAAGAAGGTGCTCCAGAGGGCTGGATGCTGGTGTCTATGAGCCATCCACTCTTTCTCTGCTAAAAGAACAGTGATTTTCCTGCCCATTGCCATGTGAGCAGTCAATAGCATCCCAAGACTTCACTGCATAAGGTAGTCATGCGACCTGGATATAAAAGAAAATCTGCAGGTGCTGAAGTGGTACTTTATTGAGAGATTTTCTCCCTTTACAAAACAGCAGAGTCATGCAGGGAGAAAACGTCCTTACAATTTTTTTTTTTTATTTCCTATTGTATTGTCTTCAGAGACAGTATCAGGCCCAGAATAAAAGAAACCATTTTTCACATAATGTGTGAGGCACCTAGATACAAATCTAATAGAGATAGTGACAAAGAATGAGGGAGGGCATCTCTGTCTCTGATTATGTTAGCAACCTGCTAAATCAACACTAACGCCATCTACCATCAGAGATTCTGACTTCAAATGGTTAATGCATTGGCCGCATTATTTGAATACTCTGTTGCTTTGAGCCTCAAACATTCCTAACTGAAAAAAGTTTCACACTCAAAAGGAGTGAAACATCACAAGTAACAGATACAATGATAAAGCTCTGCCTATAGCAAAAGCGTTTACCAGGGACAGGGAATCTAATATTTCTCAATGTGATAGACAATTCTTGAATGAGCCTTGAGATTTCTGCCCTTTGATGTACAGATATTTCTTGTTTAATGGCTGAATTCCATTCCTGCATGTAGGTCATTAAATGAACTGGTCCCTAAATAAGGAATAGGGTATTGTATATGCAGTAGAATATTCAGAACAAATAAATGATCAAAGGAAACTCCAACTTGATGACTTTGCTTTTATTTGCGTACCTCTTACATGCAATACTGTAATGTATAACAGACCATAAAATCAAAGTGCTGTACTGTACAGTACAATCAGCAAAAATGACAGTAGTGTATAAACAAGATGTTCTGTACAAAAGAACACTGAAGCTCTATAAACAAGATTTATAAAGTGTACACATAAAGAAAAGATGGGTCATAAGTCTGAGTGGTAGATCATAATCCAATCTTTAAACAGGTAGCTCACTAAACACAGAGTGTCTGTCCTTACATCCCCATTACTCTTTTGAACATTAATCTAGTGCAACTGTTAATTATGATTTAAAATTTGATTAGATTAAACGACCCCAATTAGTACAGCACACTTCTGGGGGTGTTTTAGTGGCTCATGAAGGTGTTATATTGGAGACTATGTTTCATTCCTAGTCCAATCCTCTCTGACCCTCTTGTCAACCCGCTGTACTTCCCAACTGCTGTGAACTGAGCAGATTTGCTGTGTTTCCACCACGTTTCTGCCCTGCTTCAAGACAGTCATGGACTGAAATCTCTGAAACTCTAGCTCAATTAAACCTCTTCTCCTTTAAGTTGTGTGTGCTGCATATTTTGGCTCAGAAACAGGAAAACTAATATACCTTGGTACTGTTGCAGTATTTGCAGAACTCAGGTTGCTTACCAGGCCCTAAAATAGAGGAACCTTCAGAATAGACGGTCCCTTTAAAAGCAGAACTTTATTGGACAGTCACAGAATTTCTGAGCCACTATGTAGATTCAGTGTCAAGGAATAGCTAGCAGCCTTCAGCTTGAAAGAGAATCTTGAGATTAACATGTAAACTACAGATGCCCCCAACGTCTTGATTTCAGCCTGTGAGACCCTAAACAGAGAACCCAGCCATACCTCATTGGGCTCCTGGTCACAGAAACTGAAATGATAAGGGTGTGTTGTTTGGAGCTGCTAAATCTTGGTGATTTTTGTTATACAGTAACAGGAAACTAATACTCTAGGTCACAAAGTAGGTGAGACTTGTTGTGTAGTTGCAAGCAATTTAATTAAAACATCTCCTATTGTACTTTGAGACCAAAAATGTAACTCAAGTGAGGCTATGACGCTAGAAGAAAGGCAACTGAGTTTGTACTCATGCCAGTCAGACACATGGTTGTATACATTAAAAAGGAGGAAAAAAGAAATAAAGCTTCCTCATATTTTTTTTTTGGCTGACAGCCTATAATTTTAGCTGCCTAAGAGTTTAATAACTAGAAGACATTTTGTATGAGAAGAGTCCATCTCTGTAACTCAAACTGAAACAAATAGTACAACATAAGAAGAGAGTATGGCATGAGAGAAATTTGGCAAGACCAAGATCCATGAATTTCCCAAACACCTCCCATTCAGCACCTTCCCAATGCAGTGATTGGTGCCTGCTGGCTAGCTTGCATTGATGTCAGTGATTCTATACCTAGCAACATCAATTCAACAAGCAACAAGTCACAGAACACCAGCTATGAGCTGGAGAATGCACAGGGCAGCTTACAATACATGTACGAAAGACCCCTCTGATGTCACTGGGAGAAAGTGGTGTCTCCAGGATCTACACAAGGAAATGAGACATGGAGTTTCCTCGGCTCTCCTTGCCACACACCTGGTGAGAGGAGGAGCCTGCCCTACCTCAGAAATTTTGCAGGAATTATCACAGCATACTTATTTGTACCTCCACTTGATTTTAAAATATGTCTTATATACTGCCAGTTAGTTTCTCAGATATTCTGCATGGTGGAAATGCCTTATATTTACAATTCATAACAGCTCAGGTTCTTCTCCAACCCAGACACTTATTTGGATGCAGCAAGTTGACATATCTCTATGTTAAGTAATTCATAACAAATAACTGATAAATAAGTAAAAGATCCTCTTCTATTTCTACGGAAGATTAAAATATATTTGGTGAAGAAATTATACACACACACATATAGATAGTAGATATATAGATAGATAGATAGATAGATAGATAGATAGATAGATAGATAGATATAGACTGCCACAGTTTCTCCCAATGTCCTTTATAAAACTTTGTTCTCTGTTCTGTGCTAATAAGCAGGAAATAGGATGAAAGGACTGATTTTGAGGCCATGTGTTATTCACTAGGTCCACTGTACAAGACCTTGCTCAATACCTGGCACAAAGCCAGGATATAGAAAATGAACACAACCCCACTCCGTGCTCCTTCCTAGGTTTCCATCACCAAATCTCTTTGGAGATTTTTTAAGTTTCTCCCACATTCAGAAGTTTATCATTTCATAACTCAAAAGAGCAATTTTGAGGCGAGAGGAATGCAAGGAGATGCTGGGCTTAGTAAGCAAAGACAAATGTTCATTTTGTAAGAATGATTCATGTTTATGATCCACTCGATGCGTGTGGTCCAGCATTGTTCTAGGATCCTCACCTCCTATTATCTATACTACTGTGACCCAGAAGGACTCCACATATTTCCTCCAACATTCATTGCTTACAAGATGTGGAGATTAGTTCCAAAATCATATTTAAATTTGACTTCCCCAAATCCCATAATTCTGAAAATTAAGAATTATTGTTAAGTAATTAAGCATAATCAAGAATATGTTTAAATGTTATTTGTGATTATCCTTTAATATTTATGTAGATTTGTTAGAGTTGATACTTTTAGCAAAGGCAACAATTTATGTCAGAAGTTGAGCGGCTTAACCCAGAAAAGTGTATTTCTTACCCACTCCATGGTATATTGCATTTGTGGCAGAGGATCCATCTTTCTTCATTTCAGTGGTGTGACCATCTTACAGTCAAATTATTTCAGCAGCACAGCCATGAGACACAATATGAAGGTGTCTGCATGCACCTTTTAGGCTCTGGCCTGGAAGCAGAAAATATTATTTCCACTCATTCTCCCTTCAGTGAAATTCAGTTGCCTGGCCCTGGTCTCCCTGCAAGAAGTTGGGAGATACTGACCTCCTGGGGAAAGAAACACTATCCATTATAGTGAGGAGTTGAAAATAAAGGACATAGAGGTCTCCTCCAGTGAGAAGCACTAGGCAGAGTTTCCTTCTGTCTCACCCAGCACACAGGTCTTGGTCAAGCTTGGATTCCCACTTTAAAATGGTGGTAAGACTTCAGAGGGATGCATAATTACGTAAAGAAAAGAGTAGTTTCTTTAAGAGTGCTTCTGAAATCATGCAAAACTTAGATCCTAAAGCAATCTTTGCCATTTCTGAATTCTTTGACTAGTGGCATGTTATATGATTATATTGAGCCTATTTCTTTATCTATAAAACACAACATTGTTTTTTTAGTGGTACTTTTTTTTTTTTTGTGGTGCTGAGGATCGAACTCAGGCCCTTGTGTTTGCAAGGCAAGCACTCTAATCACTGAGCTAAATCCCCAGCCCCTAAAACACAACATTGTTTTAAGTCAACTCTGTCTTCCACAACCCAGAACGAATGACTATATAGGGTATGCCACACATTCTTTTAGGTATTTAGGAAACAAAGAAGAACAAAAATGGATATTCTTTCTTATGAAAAATATGGCAACAAAAAGGCCGCAGGCAATAAAATAATAATTACCAAAAATGGAAAGGTATACTAGTTACCTACAGTAAGTATTTGCACATCATGTCATTAAAATGTATAAAGAGGCATTTTGGACAGGACATTAGTGTAAGATTTACCATCACAACTTTGATTGCTGTGAACATCAATGGAAAATGCGAGAGTGAAAAAGGAATATGGGGTCATTTTCAATGGGATGCAATGAGAAACAGAATTGATAAGAGAGAAGAATTTCTGATTACATTGATAGATACAGCGATGAACACGAAAGTTATTATAATCTTTTAAAACAGTGCAGAGGAATGATATCATTCCACAATCCATCTCCCAGTGTCAAATCAAAATAAAACAACCACAAAACCAAACACAGAACTGTTCTTGCATGAAACCCAACAAATACTGCATTAGCAAATTAACCCTATGTCAGTAATCCTATTACTTACTCAATCTGTGCTTTTCTTAAGTAAATGTAGGATCTCTTACACTGGGTACAGACTCACAACTAAGAAGTCAGTGGTATATGAGCTTTCTAGTTATTGCTTTTGAATTGATCTGTCCTTTGGCCTTCGGAAAAGAATCACACCTCAATTGCTCTTTTTAATAAAGTAATGGTACAGTACCTGATACACAGTCAGTGCTCAGTGAATTAGTAGTTCTTCCTCTTCACCTCTATGGCCCCAGAGACTGGTACAGATATAGATAGAACTGTCATCAGGATGCAACCAACACTATTTCAAAGAGAAGGAGATTTCACTCCGGGTATCTATAGTAGGTTTCTGAGAAACTACAGGCCTTGTATCCCTTGAGGACACACCCCTGAATGTTTCAGGACAGCCTGTCTCTTTGGGGTACATTGACACAAGCACTGGCTCCAGATCTCCATTGAATATCTGTTGAACATTGGACTGAAGGATCTTAGTATCCTGTATTTTAACAACCTAAATTCCATGAACTCCGTTCTTTGTGGTTGCTAAGAATTATGCAAATTGAGTAAGTATATTAATTGAGGCAGGGATGAGGCATATCCAATACCTAAAATAGCAGCTTTATTTTTCTCCACTATTCCATCATTTCTCAAATTCCAGTGAATAATTATGTGTTAAGGTCCACTGTACTATTTTCAATATTAGTCAACGTTTCTTTTCTTTTTTTTTTTTAAGAAAACAATCTTCTTGCTTTATTTCCAAGTTTGGATAATTTTTCTTTTTTTTTCTTTTTTTATTTTTTTCCAAGAACATGTATTGGTATATTGTATACATACTGATCATAGTTATTTTATACCTGTACATGATGTATCTTGGTTTCTCCCCACTTCCCCACCCCTCCCTTCCATTCCCCCACCCTTCCCTATTTATACCAGGTTTATTTATATTTTTGCATTTTTCCCTTCCCCATTTCCTTTTTCCCTCCTTCTTTTACCCCTTCTCCCTTTCTAATTCTCCTCTCTTTTGAATATTATCTTTCTTTTACATAATATCTATTATACGTCTTTGTCCTATTTACACTTACAATTTCTCATATCGGAGAAACAATTTGATGTGGACTCATGAGTGTCTGATTTATTTCACTTAAGAGTATGTTCTCAAGGTGCATCCATTTACCTACAAATGTCTCTAGTTCATCCTTTTTTATGGCAGAGTAGACTACATGGGAAATAATACAAAGAATCAGTGCTTGGGACCACATCCTATTAAAAGGCTTTTGCACAGCAAAAGAAATCACCAATAAAGCGGGACAAAAATCCACAGACTGGGAAAAAATTTTTGCAGCTTTCCCTCAGACAAAGGTCTAACATCTAGCATATATAAATAACTCAAAAAAACAAATGCCCCCAAATTTAAAGACCCAATCCAAAAATGGGCATCTGAAATGAATAAACATTTCTCAGATGAAGAAATAAAAATGGCAAATATATATGCAAAAGTGTTCAACATCACTGGTCATTTGAGAGATGCAAATCAACACAATGCTAAGATTCCATCTTACTCCAGAAAGGACAGCTATTAGCAAGGAATCAACCAAGAACAATTGCTGCCAGAGGCTGCAGGGAAAAAAGTACCCTCTTCCACTGTTGGTGGGAATGTAGATTGGTCCAACCACTGTGGAAATCAGTATAGAGGCGCCTCAGAAAACTATAACTACAGGTTCCATTTGATCTAGCTATTCTTCTGCTTGGTGTCTTCCCAGAAGAACTGAAAACATCATACTACAGTGATATATGCACAACCATGTTTATAGCAACACCGTTTGTAATAGCCAAGTCCTGAAAACAACCCAAATGCCCGACAACTAAGGAATGGCTAAAGAAGATGTGGTTTTTCTACACAGTGGAGTACTACTCTGCCATAAAAAGTCAATGTTTCTTATTCCCAAAAAAATAGTCACCAATACAAGTTTCAGATGAGCAAATACTTATAGTCTAGATGCACACTTTTCATTTTGGGGGGAAGCAAAATTGGCATCAAAGAGCAATAGCTATTAAATTTAATTTTATCACTTAGTTAACTATTATGAAGTGTAAATAACATTGTGTGTATAAAGTACCAAAACAAATATGAAGTTTGGAAGCTGCATCTGAGATCAGCAGAGGAATATCCTGATGTATTAGTGATGTATTCCAGGGACACAGGGAGGGGACATTATGAAAGAAGCATGTGGCAGCCCAAGATTGGCTTATTTATCATCCCATAAAAAGCAATTACTACGACTTCCCATGCCCTAAAATGTCCCTTGGCATCGGTGGGCTTATCAGTCTAGTGGGTACAGTCATCTCCACCATATGTGCATCCCAGGATGATGAGGATTCTGCTGGGTTCACATCTGTGAAAAAATCTTATAAAACTATGCAATTCAAGTCAAAAGAGAGATGAAAAATGATCATTGCATTGTTTAATCATTAAAGGATCATAGAGTGGCTCAAAACACCTTATAATTTCACTTCTTCACAAAAACCTCAGGTTAATAACACAAAATTATAACAATTATTCTGGGAAATTAAATAAGTGCATTGATTTTGAGATGAAGCACATTCCCACTCTGAATGATATGTGTACACTTTGAGAAATTCAGAGATGTAGGTTTAGGACCTTCATGATTAATTCTGTTGCTCAGTTTTACTGATTAAAAGCAACAACTCTGGAATCAAACATCTGGGCTTCGGTGTTTGCTGGCTCTATCACCTTAGAAACTTCACCGCTATATAACTAAATCTTGGCAATGGCCTTTGTGCTCCTCAACAGATGAATGGATAAAGAAAATGTGGTATTTATACACAATGGAGTATATCTCTGCCATGAAAAGGATATACTTGAATCATTTGTAAGAAATTGGATGCACCTTGAGTCCATAAAGTTAAGTGAAATAAATCAGATGCACAAGCTTAAATACTGCATGGTTTTTCTTATATGAGAAACTCAAAGTATAAAGAGTAAAATGAAAGATAGATAATAGAAGAAAGGGTGATAAATCTTTTGCAAAAGAGAAGGTGACCAAGAGATGGATGGAGAGGGGAGGGAGGGAAGGAGAGGGGATATAAAAAGAACTAAGATACGCTATGCACACGTACCAACTCCCAACAAAGAATGTAAGCATTATGTGGTGTGAACATGGATGAATAAAAAACGTTTTTAGAAAACCACCATCTGGTCATCTTGTTTTTAATCATCCATAAAGTTATAATACTAAAAATACCTAATTCTTGGAGTTATGAAGAGAATCCAGTTTATTTACAAATTAGAATTATACCTGGCAAAATAAACAATTGATAGCTTTTAATAATAGGCATTCAAAGAGACTCTGGAACAAATCAGTCGTGTAAACACATTAGGCAAAAGGAGTGATCCAAAATCAAATGAGCAAGGATTGAAAACTCAAGCTGGCCGGAAATACCAAGACAGTCCACCGATCACGGTGTGGTTGTCCGACTCAGCACTAGTCTTTACACGACTGAATTCAGTCACCGGACAAGCATCTACAAGTCACTGGCCAGCTAGTTCAATGTTCGGATTTTCTTGAAGGAGGTAAAAACTTATACTTACCTATAAGAGCAAAATTGAAAGAAAATTAAATGTGTACCATGGTGAGATCCTACTTTGCTGCTGCCACCAGTATTACAAGCCCAAATTTTCACCATCTCACCGACAGAAGTGGAAACAAACATCCCAGCGGTATTTCTGCTTGGATGTATGCATAGTTATAGATGATCCTTTTGGTAATAAACCAAAAGTTTTCTAAATACAGAAATTGCAACAGATATGTTCTTGGCGCCATCTCTAGGGTTCATTGTTTCTGACACATAGCAGATAGTGGGAACAGTTACTGAATGAATAAGTAAATAATGTAAAAGAGGAAGAGAAGTGCCTGTTCTCCTCCTTTAAGACACAATAACCTCATGCATTAGTTGCGTACATCCCCTTAAGCCATCATGTTTCCAGTTGTTCCTCTCTGGTGAAGGAAGTGAATAATAGAACAAGTTGTGGAGCTGGGTAGAAAAAGCCAAAGTCACAAAGACCAGCTCCCTGGTCTTTCTAAGCTGAAGGAGAAATGTTTTGATAACTGATAATACCAGATTTTATATTGGCTCATAGCATCTCCCAACTCCTCCTGTTGCACTTCAATAGACCATGAGTTCCTGAAGGGCTTTTATTTGTTTTGCTCTAAGATTTACTTCCAGAACCTACAACACCACTCGACACATTCAGGACATTCATCTAATAATAGTTAAGTAAAACACTAAATTCCAGTGTAAGCTTGATACTCTCTGCCCATAATTCTAGGTAATTTCTGAATGTATACATCAGCTTGCATCTTGGATCTATTTTTTAAGTTTCTGTTTTACATTATTGTTTCCTTTTCTTTACCTGGAAAAGCAGGACAGTTTAAATCACTCTTGGTCTTTTATTCTCCATCCCACTCAGTTGAGTATATCGTGGGAATCTGAAATCTCAGATTAATTGAAAAGGATTCTTTTCCTAGCCACATTCAAAGAGAAGCAGGAGTTAACATTGTGCTTAGGAAAATGGGGCACTATTATAGCCAATCTCTGGTCTACAATAAATAACTTTTGGCAGCTCACATTGGGCAGCTCCACTCTAGCTAACCAAGGTAGGAACTTCTATGAGGCTTGAGATCAAAGACATTTGGTGATAAAGAAGATGCCTTTGACTAAACCAACTTTTTTTAATCCAGTTCTCTTAAGTGTCAGTCGAAGGGTAAACATTGCTTAGACGTAAAGATTTACTGCTTTGGGCATACAACACAGTTCAATTTTATCTCCCAGTACATGTAGTTGGGTGGCTGTGGCTGTGGGAAGTTACAGGTGTGATGTGTGGTTAGGTGGTTCAGGCAGTCTCCGTGTTCTCTGTTCTATCAGTGCAAGCAAGCAAGGCTCCCCTCCATGACTGGAGAGAGGAAGCCAGTTCCAGCTTCCCACCTCAGAGAACCACATAGTGAGACAGTGTACTTATCTCAAACCTAAGGAGAGAACCAATACTTCACTGAAGAGCTATAATCCTCGGGGCATTGTAATTATTTAGCATAGCAATCGGGCAGCTCTAGAAGGAGAGAAGAAGTAGTTGCCTTGACTTGCCATTCTGAGAGGTCTTGTTCCTAACTCATCTCTATTTATCACACTAAATCCCGTGGGGCTGTTTTAATATTAAAAAAAAAAAAACCAAAGGTATATTTTTTCCTCAAACTTCTTCAATCACTTCCCATTGTACACAGAACAAGATGCAAATAATTTCCGTGCCTTGGATCCTAGAAATAGCTCAAGATACGGTACTTTCTGCCAGACTTTGCAATGTTGTCTTCCTCGCACTGTAACAGCCATTTTAGGCATTCTTTTAAATTCTTTCCCACCTTAGGCGTAGGCATGTGCCTTTCTCTTCGTCTGGCATACTCTTTACCCTACTATTCATGTAGCTAGACTCTTTTCATCTTATTTTCTCCTTTTAAATATCACACGTGCCAACCATCCTATCTAAAATGCACCCTATGCTGTTGCCTCTTATAGCCCACTATTTGTTTCCTTTCCATGACACATGAAAATTTATTATTATTTATTCATGCCTTTGTTCATATGTCATTTACTGTTACTCTAGTAAGGGAGAAAAATTAATGGCTGAAACTATGTTTTTATATTCCTCTTGACACATGCATCCAAACATAGAGCTTTGCCTAAGTCATGATTGAAAGAATCTGGTAGGATTTAGTGAGATCTGCAGAAATACTGATAAAACAAAGAAGGAAAGAAGGAGGGAATGGAAAGAAGAAACAAGGGAAGGAGGGAACTCAAGGTGGAAGAAAAGAGAGAGGGAAGAAATGGACTAACTCATCATGTCAGGGAGGGCTATGAGCTCACTGGCATGAAGGAAGCATCATTACTAATCCTCATCTTTCAACACCAAGTTCAAATAGCATCTCTATGAAACCATCCCTGATGTCCTTGAGTAGAATCAGGAGTTCTCCTCTCCCTGACCCCACCATATTTATTCTACAACTTTGCAAAGAACAACAGCAAGAATTACAATCTTATCAGTGCCGTGCCACCATGAACTCCTTGGGAGCAGCACAGTTGTCGAATCTATCTCCATATACCTAGTATGCTATATGTAATGGAGCATAATGATCAGACATTATTTTAACTGTTGTTGTTTCTGTTAATATCAGCACTTTTAGTGGCAGCGTAATAAATTCAGCACTGTCTTTGGTAAAATTTAACTAAATCTCATTATCTTTAACTCTGTGCCTTTTGGCAACCTGAGTTAATACTCAGGACACAAGCTCATAATGTGGAAGCTACTATGAAGCTTGCCGTCCCTGCATATTGGCAGCAGTAGAGTCTGTCTTTCCATGTGTTCTTCAGAGGGATGCTTCTCAAATTCATTGTGCATAAAAAACACCTGGTGATCTCATTGGAGTAAAAAGTCTAATTCACTATATCCATGCTAGGGCCCAAAAGTCTGCCTTTCTAACAAGCCCCTAGGAGATGCTAATGCATGATTCTCATGACACTGAGTACCAAGTTCCATAGCACACATGAGTCAAGAGAGTCAACATAAAGGCACTTCATCAACCTCTGGAGGAATTTTATTTTTGTTGGCAGAAACCTCTCAGACAGCCTAAAGCCATAATTCAATGTCAAAACTAATTTCGGCTAAATTGGAAGTTAATGGCAATCACATAAACCACTGGGTATTGATTGGCCATGTGTAACACAAGATGAGCGTCATGTGGCGACTGCAGGCTGGTGAGCCAATCCCTGTGTGTCTCATCTTGCTATGCCCAGTGATTGCTTTGAGATCCTCATGAATTATGCACCCTCTCTAAATCCTCAATTTTCCTTATCTATAGAATATAGATAATGCCTTGCTATTAGAGTCTATGCAGGGAATAAGGAGCAACATGGATTGCTCTTAGCACAATGCTGGTGAAATATAATTATAGTACTTTTGTAGTTAATTTTTGGCACTGTTTTCCTTTCTCTGGGAAGCCCTTCCTAATTCCCTGCAGGGAGAGTGAAACACCTTGGTCTCAATGATCCCATAAGAGCAATATTTAGTGCCGATCTTCTGTTCCTGTTCGCAGCTGGACTCCTGCATGTCCGCATGACTGGTGGGCTGCACCGTTCTGGAGGACAAGAGGGGCTTGTACTTCTCAGACAAGCCTGCACATCTGACTTTGACTAATTATCTTTTCAGATAATTTGTGGTAGCATTTCCACTTCAATCTTTGGTATCAGACATCTTCAGAAGATTCCTGCTCATGAACATCTGTGTACTGCATCTCTCTCATTAAAGCCCAGCTAAACTGAGGTCTTCAAAGAAGCCATCTCTGACCATCCACAAAGTACCCACCTCTGTTCCCAAAGTCAGGAGCACTCAGTGCCTATCCTCAGGGTACAGGTGAGGTCATTCCTGTAGTAGATTACCGTACATGTCACATGTCTGAATATCGATGTTTTTTATTCTAAAGTGACTTAGTTTACATTTTGAAATGACACACACACACATAACCCTTGGCTATGGATGATGTAGTCATATTTATTAGGGTTCACTAGAGAAACAGATTTAATATAAAATTTATGTATGAATATGCAAAGAATTTACTACGTAGGCTTCCAGTGGCCAGCTACGGAATCAAGGGTGGAATAATGCCAAATAACTGTCTGCAGGGTCTGAAGAGCTAGAGGAACCAGGGAAAGGCTGAAGGCCTGGAGCTCACTGCAGAGTCTGGTGCAAGTCTAGTTCTGCTAGCAAGGCTGAAGAGTCTGCACTAGAAGCCTGACGGGAGTGGAAATGAGCATCCAATGGCAGTGCTGAAGATGAGTTCCTCTGGGAAAAAAATAAAAGGGGAAGATTTCTTTCTCTTCCCCCTTTTTATTCCACCTAGGCTACAAGCCTATTGGTTAGTGCCACTCATATCGGGGGTGGGTCGTTTCTCCTCAGTTTGTGACCTACATGTTAACCATCCACAGACACACTCAGAACTTACTAATCTGCTCGGTAACTCTCATGTGAGTGAAGTTGACATATCACAAATAACAGTAACATGATGGAATAGAGATCGCCCTCTCTAGGACAAGATCCCCTCCAGGCAAATGAATTCTAATTTAGGTGTCAGACTTCACAAGCCATATAGAGTCACAGAAGAACATACAGACTCAAATAGTAAGAGTCCTAAAGGGACACAAAATTATATCATATAATAAGGAGAAGAATGAGCAAAGATGGGGAAACACAGATTGGCATAACAATAGAACATTACCTTCTGAGAGAGAAGAAAAGTTTCCTATAATGACCCTCACAACTATAAGGTAAAGAAAATCTTAGTATAGTTTGTAATTTTTAATGAATTAAAAAAATGGATTAATCTAAACTATGCAAAAATTGGATTGGACTGATATAGAGGTAATGGGTTCAACACTTGAGCTGTCCAATTCTAGACTGAATGGCAATTAGATTAGGTAGTTGGGTTTGTAACTCAAGCATTCAATAAGCAGTTGAACGAGAAACCTTTCCGTATTAGCTCCAAATTTGAGAATTTGTGATTTTCTCCAAAATGTCCACGAATGTGAACGCTATATTCTCAAGTCTTAGGACATGTCCAGCACACCATGTTATGTGCTCAGTCACTGCACACTGGTGGAATGGGTTAGATTTCTGTGTTGTCCCAGGCCATGAGAACCAGCATAGCTGGACGTGCCCCCAAATTATCTGTAAACTAATAAATACCCAAACAAAACTTTACGGTTCCTCTGGGTACTGAATTAGCCAAAGAGCCAGAAAAGTTTGAGCTAAGGGTAATTCTTTATCCTAAATTTCCCATTCTAATTGTGAAGACACAAGCAATAAATGTAATCACCTTGTATTCACATTCATGTCATCACTATTTTTTACTTGGTGCCTGTAACTATCTCAATTAGCTGAAATACTACAGTCAAAAATAGGCTGGAGTTGGCAATAACAATAAAGTTAAAAAGGGTCCTGCTACTTTATGACTCTGTGGAACCATTATGCTCCTCAGTATTCAAGAGAGACAGATAACAAGAAGACATTAAAATTTTAACATCCTCAAACAACAGTATGGTTATTGCTTATTAATTATATGAAAGGAGTACAACTAATTAGTTTAATAGGTAGCATTATGTATGCCAGCGACAGATCAGAGGAAGGCAGTCAGTCATATAAAATTCTTTAGAGGAACAAGTGACACCATCTATTAACAACAGCTCAGCACACCTAAAACTAACAGAAATACACATAAAATGCTGCAGCAATGCGATTCACAGCACTTTCTTTTTGAGTGCAGATTACAGTTTGCATATCAGAGCAATCATGTTCTTGGGGATTATGTTTTTCCCCTTCAAAGAAAACCAGAAACACTTTTCAATCTTCTCAGTGCTTCCCCTTGCTCAAGGAGAATAAGAAGAAACGGAAGTGAGAAGCAGGACAGAAATGTGTAAACGTTTGTCAAGGTTCGCTATTATGAGAAGGAATTTATGGCTTACAAGGTTAGCATATTTTGAATTTAAAAGGTATTGCCACATTGCTTTATAAAAGCACTAGTCAAATTTATATTCCTATTTTCATGTATTAGTGAACATACTTCCTCATCAAAACATAATGGTCTTTTTCCCCTATATCTTATAGGTTAAAATTTGTATCTAATAGTTGCTGTAATTGTAAATGCTTGATTTCTAGTACAGCTTTATTATGTAAAGGGACTGACCTGTATACTTCTATAAATTACCCGCTCTTACCATTAAAATTTTTTTTAAAGTTTTTTTTCTCGTGCTTGTAGAAACTATTTATACATTATGCAAATTAGTCAATAAAAACCCACTCTATTACTCAAGACCTTGGGATGATCAAACGTGAATGCAAAAACCCAGATAAAAAACATTTTAAGGACATAGAATCAAATACATTCTTGATGAATAACCAAATGGGAAATCTCAAAACAAGTGGAAATTCATGAAAAGAAGCAAATTTTTAGAACTCCTGCCTCAAGCAAAATTTCTCAAATGAAAAATACACTGAATTGGATTAGCAGCATATTAGATATAGTAGGGAAAAATAAGACAGTGAACTGAAAGAGCCACAGAAATTATACAATCTGAACAGCAAGTTTTATATTATATAAGTGTATAACATGCATATATATGGAACTTATTTTGGTCCTATTAATAAAGATTTTTTACCAGCGCAGCATTGGCATTCCCTAGACAATCTCTGTTTTTCTTCCTACCATAATGCCTGTAACTTAAAAGCCAAGGAAAACAATTTTTTGAATCTCAGTTTACCAATGCCAATATTTTTCATTATCTCTGCCCTCACCCTTTCTGAATTTCCCCAAATGTGTGGATATAAATGTCTGTGTTTTATAACACATCATTCCCAAGTCCTCGGTTCACCTACCCCTCACAGTTTCTGAGGCTCCAACCCAGGGATCTGCCTTCTCTGTGCCCGCAGTCATGCAGCAGGCACGCGTTCTTAGAGAAGGACACAGGATTGTGCTAGGTAGTTACAATTTAAATTCATATCTGTACAGCTCAGTATCTGTTAAATCTGAGTATTGTCCACCAGATGTTTCCGGCTCTCTTAGTTCTGCGCTTCTCGGGGCGCGGGGCTACGTGCATTTTGTTCCTCACTCAAACCTCCATTCGCTCTGCTCTGGTTCAGCCAGCCAATCACATTCCACCACTTATTACTAAAAAAAATAACTGCCATTGGCAAGAGTTTACTCGTTGTCCTTTTGCTGTGTGTACAAACTTCTTTGGATCCACGTGCTCTGTCTTCCCCATTCTTTTAATGGAAAACAAAAAGGGGGAGAGAATATTGCAACTTTTATCCATGGCCACCCAAACACTAAAACCCTTAATCCTTTATATCATGCTATTCCTATCATCTAAATTATTTCCATAACTTTTTTTTTTTCATCGTAGCAAACAACTTCATTATTCTGTCAGTTTCATACTAGGAAACCCAAGAGTCAATTACCCAAAATGCTTCCATTTTCTTCTCCTCCAACTTCCACCCAACTCTACTACTCTAGTTAGAAGGTCCATAGGGATAATGCCAGTGGTCTCCTCAGAGGCTCTGCCTATTCTAGTACCAACCTACATCTCCTTTCATGCAAAGTGCAATTACCTTTAATAAACAAAATTTTTATTTTGGCACTTCTCTACTTAAAATTCTCCAATTTTTTTTTTAGACTACTACTAAAATCTGAACTCCTCCACACACTTACAAAGCCCCTTGTCGTCACTCCTGTCTACAGTTCTCATCGCAGCACTCAGTGTCTTCCCACTTTTCTTTGATGATCTAGACGCTCACTCTGGGTTCCTTTCTGTTCCTCAAATGCACAAAGGTAATTCCTGCAGTAGGAATTTAACAATGGTAGTTCCCTTTGTGTGAGTTTCTTTTGTCCTGGCTCTTTAAATGGCATGGTTTCGCTCACATGAGAGAACCAAACTAAAAATGAATGGCAAAATAAAAGATAGATAATAAGAAATAGGTATTTTGCAACAGCGAAGGAGACCAAGAAATGGAGGGAAGAGGTGAGAGGAAATAAGAGAAGGGGACGAAAAAAAGAATTAAGGTATGTACATGTACCAGCTCCCCATGAGGAATGTGATCATTATGTACTACAGACATGTACTAATAAAAATAAAAATAGAAAAGAAAAAAAAATGAAAAGAAAAAAAGGCTGTCTCTCTTATTGTTCAGTTCTCAACTTAAATTTCACCTTTTACAATGATGCTTTCTTTATACAATGTAACACACACAAACTCTCATCTATTTTCTTCTTAAAAATCAAAATGTAAATGAAACTCTAAAAGTTTTACTCTATCTAGTACCCAATTTCATTAGTTCAAATGTCAGTGTAGAAAGGTCTTTTTTTCATTTAGAGGACATTTGTGATTGTTTTTTATATGCCAAGGACTGAGTTAATACATTGTTAACCGTTAAATCACATCAAAGATTTCATGTAAATGGAAACAAAATTAAAATTTGAAAGATAAAGAAACCTAAGTCCTCAATAATGAAGTAAGTTTCACAATTTAATCAACAGCTGGGAAATGTTGGCACTACAGCGCAACCGTGGAGGTGACCTTGGATGCCATAGTGCACTGTCTTTTCAATAGAGGTTTGAGAAGGCCATGTGGAAAGTAAAATTTATTATCTAAAACTGCTTTCTATCCTTAATATGTTCATCGGTTTTCTGTTTTTGTGACAAAATACCCAAGACAAGAAACTGAAGAGTGGCAAAATTTATATGGTTCACTGTTTCAGGAGTTCCACTCCATGGTTGGCTGGCTCCATTACTGTTCGCCTGTGTGAGGTAGACGCATCACTGGGGAAACTGGTGGACCAAAGTTGTTCACCTCATAGCAGCTGGCCAGAAAGCAGAGAGAGCAGAGAGAGGGTGGACAGGAGCAAGACAGACCTTTCAAGAGCATGGCCCCAGGACCTACTTCCTCTAACTAGGTGTCGCCTCCTAAATTTCACCTCCTCCCAATTAGTCATTAAATTATGAATTCATGCATAGATCAATAATCCATGGGACTAGGTCTTCATGATCCAATCACCTTGAAAATACCCTACTTCTGAATACTGGTTCCTCTGAGACCATGCCTTTAACACATGGGCTTTTAAGGAACATTTGTAGATCACAACCACATTACTTAATATAAGTCTGCTATAATCGTTGACATGATAAGTTCTGAGTCGGCTATAATCATTGGCATGATAAACAGGGTGTCAAGATATGCAACTCAAGACATCCAAAAGCCAGCATTTTCAGTTCCTGTACAAAATTGCATGTACCTCATGAACTGCATCTCATCCACTACTTTGCTGACTTACATTTTTTCTCCAGTCATGCTGTGCACACATAGCAGCAAGAACTGCCCACAATATTCATTTACTCACACACTACCGGTACTTACACTCTGCCCTTCTCTGCTGTTTCTGAGAGTAGAAAGTGGAGGCTCAGGCATGTGTACGTGTGCAGTTGATGTGTGGCCCCCACATCTGAGCCCTGCAGATATTTTCTGGAATTTTCAGCTTCTGCTCAGCTAATCACAAAAATACTTATGTTGATCCTAACCTGGATCTGAGATACGTGCATATCAGTATATCCAACGTACATGCATTGGTTTTGTGGCTTTCCAGTGCCACATTTCAGAAGACAAATGTAAATTTAAAAGTACTTTTCACGACATCTAGTTGAACATTTTATCCACTTCCCTATAGCAATCTTGCAATTATTTTGAAATGATTACTATTCACCTGTCTTCCCTGTTCCAAATTAAAATTTCTTGGCAGGTGTTTGGAGGTAGTCTGATTAACGTGAGTAGCGTCCTAAGCAAGGAATTTAGTGTCACCCTCTCTTGTTTATTTTCTACCTCGGGTTTGGAGTTCACTTTGGGGCTTCTTGCCATGTGTGACTCCAGCAGGAATCATGCATATGGTAAGCAGCTCGAGAACCACATACGAGGAGTGGTGTGAAACTCTGCAGTTAGTTCATCCATTAGGGAGAGAACAGCACTTCTCTTAAAGTATTTAAACAATTTTAGAAAATTCTCTCTAGTATATATAGCTGTAGGTGATAAATTAGGACAATGAATTCATATTAGAAGGAAACTAATTTCAATCTACTCTACCTTGTCTGATCAACTTTTATATTTTCTTGTATCTTGAATTCTTTGAATGAGCAAAAGAATTAATGAGGAAGATCTTTCAAAGTCACGATTTTCTAAGCTGAAAAATAGGCTACTTTAAAGGTATAATATCTTCTTCTCTAATCCTCATATAAATCACTTTTTTAGAGTCCATATGTTGTTTTTTGTTCTGCACTTCTGATGCCCATGTTCCATATTTTGAAATATTCATTTACTTTTTGGGCTCAGAGCTAGGTATTAAGCCCAGGGTCTCTAATGTTCTAAGTACATGATCCATCACATTACTACAGCCTAAGCCCTATTTATATTTTAATTGAGCAAAAATTGCATAGATTACTGTCTACAATGTATTGTTTTCAAATGTACACTGTACTATAGCTAAATTGAACTAATTAACCTGTAAATTGCATCAGTAACTAGAACACAAAATCTATTTTAGCATTTTTTCAAAAATACAGTATAACATTTTTAACTATAGCCATCGTATTTCCCGAGAAATTTCTTGAAATTCCTCCTCTTACCTGAAATTTTATATCCTTTTGCCAACATTTTCCAAGCACCACCTCTGAGAGTAAAGGTGGAGTGCCATTTGACTGACTTTGGAATCTTTCCCTGGGGATTGGTGGAGGACACTTCTAGTGTGTGGTTGGGTCATGGAAGGGTGACCTTGGCATCTATATCTGTTCTTTCATCCCTTGCACACTGGCACTGTTCCCCTGCGCTGCTTCCTGGTCAATGAAATAAGCATCTTTGCTCTGCCTTGCCCTTCAACTATGATGATTTTGGCTTGGAGCCAGCCAACCATAGACTGAATCCCTTGAAACCATGAGCCAAATTAAACTTCTGCTTTAAATTGTGGATGTTGGGTATTGTATCAAAGCAATGGGAAAGCTGGCTAATATACAACCTCTCATTTGCAATTTTTAAACTCCAATGGATCTTAAAACATCAATGAAGAATGATTTCCACTCCAACTTAACATAGCACTCAAATATACCTGCATGCTGTGAAATTTAAATCTACTCCACAGTCAGTGCCAGAAAATGTAAGACTGGGAATGTCACTAGCATAACACGGTGAACGTGCCATCCATGAAATAAGTTGAGTTAGTAAACTCCAACGAAAATGATGCAGAGGGATTTCACTCAGTGACCAGGATAATGGTGCGAATCAGAATTTCATGGTACACTGATGAATGTACCTAGAGCCTGGTGAATATCCGTACCATTGTTTAGGGGGGCTTAAAAAAATACTGGCTTTCCAGCCCCTATGGTGACTCAATTAAAACAGAAGTTCTGGAGTGAGACCAGGAACTCTTTATTAAAAAAAAAAATTCCCAAATGATTCCAATTCCAAAGTCTGAGGATCATTTGTCCATTTAGTCATTGCTGTGTTTGAGTGTATCTTGAAAAACTTATGTGCTCTCCCAGTGTGTCAGGGCCAAGAGGTGGGGACCAGTGGTATGCGTTTGGGTCATGGGGTCCCACCTTCATGAAAGGCTGGATGCCATTTTGGGGCCTGGATTAGATAGCTTAGAAGTAGACTGTTCTAAAGTAAGTCTGCCTCTCATATTTTGTTTCTTTTCCTTATATCCACCTGTTCTTCTGTTTGATACCATGAGTTGAAGCAGCAAAAAGGCCTCACACAGGGCCAAGTACATGCTACTGCCATGCTGTCAGACTGCCCAACTCAGGAACCACCAGCCAAAATAAACATCTATTCTTTATATGTCACTTAGTTTCAGATATTCTGTCACAGTACCAGAAAATGAACTAAGTCATTAAGGTTTCATTCTATGATTTGATTCCAAAATGCAGTGGTTTGTACTATGAAGACAAGACATTACACAAGAACAGGACTGACTTGAGAAAGCTGAAAACATATTATGCCATAAACTTTTGGGGAGCTGATGAGTTGGGAACATGGGGCGATATTACCACCCTTGAGCACGGCTGATACATTCTATCAACATCATTTTACCCCTAAACTTGTGGACATATGTCCTTCATTTTCTCCTTGTTTCTCTCTCCAAACATTCACTTGTGAGTTCAAATACTCTGAAGAACTATTCTAATGCTACATACTGAGCTAAGCTGAGCTACAGCCAAATAGAATTATTCATATACCTGAGAAACCCACGGTCAAGAGGGAGGAAACAGTGGATAAACCAATAGAACAATACAATTTAATTAATATGGTATATCACAACAGAGCTATTCATATAGTTTCTGCTTAACATTGTGGCATGTTTACATAAGAGTTATTAAAATTGCACAGTTGGGGGTTTAAAGAAAGAATTAAGATGTATTATGCACATGTACCAACTCCAAACTAGAAATGTAACCATTATGTACTGCAAACATGTAATAAAAACTAAAATTAGAAAAGAAACTGTAGACTTGACATATTTTATAACAACATTTAAGGGAGACTTCTTCATGCTTAACTACTTACCAGTCCAATTATTTAAATACAGGATGACCAAAACTTGCATATTTTTGTTAATTTTTGTAAGATAACAGGAAATGTAAAAACAATCATTTTATCAAATGTATTCAATACAAGAATCGACTGGTTAAAATGATACCTGCCCAAGGGATGCTCGGGATAGTCCGTAAGTAAACAAACACAATGCCTGAGTGATTCTTAGGGTAAACGTTTAAGTAGTTAATATTCTGTTTGCCTTTCCACATGATCTGTCAGCCCTTTTTATCCATAACTGCATTTAGAGAGCTGCCCTCTGCTAACCATGTCAGTGAGGTTTTCTTGTCCGTCTCTGACTTCCAGTCAGGTTCTGTCATTGGAGATCATAGAGGGAAAAAGATGAGGCCAGAGCAGCCTTCCCCTGACATCTCCTCCGACTCAAATTCTGTTATTGCTTCTATTCAGATGAGTCTCCAAAGCTACAGGTAACACTAAGTTCTTATTTTGTTATATGCAATCATGTGCTTTCCACTTACTCTTGCTGGTTATATCCACTGATTCTTCTTATATTCCCTAACCTGCCTATACTTTCGCTAACCTCTTTGCTAGTCTCCATTTTGAATATGCCATGTCTTTAATTCCTAGGCACACACTGCCTGGATTCTGAGAGTCATCTCATGGCCTAGAGATAGGAATTAACTCGGTGGCTCTGAGATGCACAGGATGTTTATGTAGCTAGTCCCTAGGAAGAGAGGTGAAGAATGAGATGAGGTCAGAGAGAAGGCTATGGACAATTGTGGGAAATTCCTACAGAGTCTGGATTTCATCTAAATGTTAACAGGAAGCCAGTGATGAGAATTTAAGAAATGAGATCGTCACATTAAAGATAAGCAGATTAGCTCTGGCTTTAGACAGCCTGGGTTTACATCCTGATTCTGACAGTCATTTGTTTTATAACCTTGGTTTGTTTGTAAACTTGGTTTGTAACCTTGGTCAAATTATGATAGTTTTATATATCAACTTGACTGGGGCTTGTAGTGTCTACAATAAACCTTACTGCTGCATGTGCCTGTGAGAGGATGTTGAGATGAGATCAGTTTTCACTCTGTTGGGCTCCTTCAGTTTGGTCAGCAACACCAAACCCGCTGAGAGGCTGAATGGAATAAGAAATGGAAGAGGGGTGCTCATTCTCTTTCTATGTGAGTCTGATCTGAGACACTGGTCTTTTGCCTTTGAGCTAGAACTTCCACCATCAGCTCCCACAGTTCTCAGGCCTTCAGATACAGATTGGCGTTATCCTACTGGGTCTCCACTTTACAAATGTCAGATCATGGGACTTCTCACCTTCCATTACCACATCGGGCTCATAAGCATCTTCACTATGTGTATTCTATTTCTTGTATTTCTCTGGGGGAAACTTAACCAATGTGGCCCTTGTGTGCCTCACTTTCATTATCTGTGAATAGGAGAGAGTAACAGCACTTATAAAATGGCTGTAAGAATAAAAGTCAATGGATAAAACTGTACAAAAGAATAGACTTGCCTCCCTGAAAGCGAGCTACAATGATTTTACTGTAAACAGGATCAACCTGCTGTTCTCTTGTGAATAGACACCTGGAAGACTAAAGCAAGACAGGGAGATGACTAGAGATGGATCCCATGGTGCAGGTGAGAGAAAAGGACTCACAGAAAGTGGAGAAATCAATATTCCATGGAGGGGACATCTGTGCCCTAGTGATCTCGAGACCTGTAGTTTAGTCACTCAATATTAACTCAGTACCAGTTTTACCATGGAAAGAAAACTTACTGTAATTAACTTTTTCTAGGTGTCAGGAGGCAAACCATCTATTTTAAATTAATGTCTAATTTGTGTGCTTTTTTTCCTTTTCGTAAGTGCTTTCTAAGCTTCAATAATAACATCACAA
Organism: Hystrix cristata; assembly: GCA_004026905.1. Lineage (NCBI taxonomy): Eukaryota > Metazoa > Chordata > Mammalia > Rodentia > Hystricidae > Hystrix > Hystrix cristata. The sequence continues at coordinate 25,116 of PVJO010006101.1, forward strand.
TTTGAAGTTGATACATAAACTCCAAAATGCTTCCCAACAACCTGATACCATAATAATCTGGGATAAATGGGCAAAACACATCACCCATTCAGGTCAGTCTCCTCTGGATTCATTTTAATTTAAATCTATTGATGAATTTGAGGCTAATCACTTGGAATTGATTTCTATTGATTTGTGTCTAATTGAATTCAATTAAAACCCAGTGAAGAGCATTGAACAAATTAAATGGCACAGGCTGATTGGATTGAAGGCATTCCAGCTGAGGTGGAGCGTCTTCATGAGAACCCACCAACTGTGATATGGCTTCAATACAGGCTCCTGGGGCGACAGCTATTGGAAAATTATTAAAACTCAGCAGATGTGTCAGTTATTAAGTGTATGTTTTTCAGAAAGATAAACTGCATCAGGCTTCTAATTACAATGAAATCTCTGGCTCCATCACCTGTAAATATTAGAGGAATGGCTCTTAGGGTAGCTCTTCCAGTGGAGTTTGTTCTTAATTTTAAGGAATAAGGAATGTATCTTGGTGAAAATAGAAAAAGGTAGAGAAGGAAGGTAACACTCAGCACTAAGTGATTCTTCTGTAACTTTACTTTTGAAAAGTAATGCTTAGATAAATCAGCATATCAACAAGTGCTTGTTACAGATGCAGTTTGTGTAGCATTTCAGACCACTCACACTTGTCTGCCCCTTATTTCACCACAACTACAACTACAATACTGCAAGACGTAACCTCCCTACCTCCGCCCCCACCAGACCATGGCCAGTCCTTCTTGTCTCTGGTGGCTTCCTACTTGAAACTACTATGAGAGACATCCCAGGAATGCACTGGAGGGATATCCACATACAAACTGAAAAGTTAGGGTACTAGCATCCCAAGGAGTAAAGCTTTGAGTAAGGGTGAGTGGAAATTGTTATAAACTGAATTATTGTGTCTCCCTACATTCATATTTTGAAGCCCTAACACCAAACATAATGGTTTTTGAAGCAGGGGACATTGTAAGTAATTAGGTGTAGATAAGGTCATGAGATTGAGGGTCATGGAGGAATTAGTGCCCTTATGTAAAATAGAGACATCGCTCCCTCTCTCTGCCTCTTTCTCTCTCTCCCTCCTTCCCTCTCTCTCTGTCTCTCTCTCTGTCTCTCTCTGTCTTTCTCACTGTCTGTCAGACACAGCAAGAAAACAACCATCTAAAGGTTATTAAGAGAACCCTCACTACAAACTAATTTTTCAGCACCTTGACCTTTAACTTCTCAGTCTTCTACACTGTGAGCAACTGATTTTTTGTTTAATCCACAGAGTCTGTAATCTTTTTGTCAGTCATTCCTGGTACTATAACAAATGCATTGCATATAGTTCTGTAGGCTGAGAAGTTCAAGAACAAGGCTTTAGTAGGTTCAGTGCCTCTTGAGAACTCATTCCTCATAGATGGCATCTTCCATGTTCATGGCAGAGAGATAAATAGTCTCCGTCAAACCTCTAATATAAGGCCACTTCAATAGAACATTAATTCCATTCCGCAGTGTGGAGCCCTCAAGACCTAGTCACCTGCCAAAAGTCAAACTTCTTAATTTTCATCACTTACAGTGTTAAGATTTTCATGTCTGAGGGCTTGTATTATGGCTGACTAGGGAATGAAAAAGCAAGGGTGAAAGTCTACAAGTAAGCACTGGGGAAAAGCAGGTATACTGTGGTGGGAGCAAAAGATCAAGTTTGATATGGGAGGGTAAATGAAAAGAGAAACTTACTGTATCAAAATTCAGTGTCTGGAGAGTGTGTGAGGGGAAAGCTGATCACTCCTGCATCAGGGCATCCCACATGCACCCCAAGCCCAGCATATATGCGATCTTGGAAGAGGATCAGGCTTGGAATTGGCTCTTTGATCGTGGCCTGGCTGACAGAATAAACTCAAAATCACTCTAACTTCCTACTGGGGACTCCAAGTGAGATACTTACAAGCCTGAGCTTCAGAGCAACTGAAAAATGGAGAATGCTTTATGAGACAAGAATGGAAAACTCTGAGATTTTGAAAACAGTACCACTCCAGAGGTAGAGAGTGGTGGGACTGTGTGAGAAAGAAGGCTTGTTGGACAAATAAAAAAAAAAAACTAGTCACCTAACCCTCCCATATACAAGAGGAGTGCAGTGCTTGGGGGATAGTTGTCACCCATGCCTATCAGTAGATTCCCGTGGGGAAGACCCTATAACCCTAGCTGGGGACTGCAAAGGGCAGGGAAACCCGGAACCATGTCAATTGTGCCACCACAAAGTGAAACTCTTGAGACAATGCTTTGAGGAAGTCCTTGAAAAGAGGAATGGAGAGCAGTGCATGGGTCAAAAGGCTTCTGACATGACGTTGGGCAAAAGGTTTGCAGAGACTTGGGGAAATCCCCTGCCTGAATCAGAGAGCAGCTGAAAACCACGAGCTGTGGGCAGAGCAGGCAACTGGCGGGGGACACAGGGGAGAGAAAGGGGATTTGGTGGAGCCACAGTGGATACCCTTCTAGTGTTTCTCTGAACACTGGAAAGACCTGAGACAGGATTAGGTCCTGCCCACTGCCCGCTGCCCCGTGACCACCACCTGGCACTGGCAAACGGGACCCTCCGCAAAGCCAATCACTGCAGGTGGCTCAGAGAGCGGAGATCTTGAGACAGGGACAGATAGAGGACGGCAGGTGGGCCGACAGTGAACAGCACCAGGGTCAGAGGACTTCCGGCAATATGCTAGGTGAGGAGAAAGCCTGTGGAGGGAAGACACTGACAACCATGAGATCTGCCAGGGTGTCAAAGGAGCAGGAGGGTGAGGTCTGTGGACAAGTCAACAGAGAGCAGGAGAACCGGGTGTTGGACAAACCACCACAATCACTTCCTCCCACATCGTTTGAGGTAATTGGATCTTGGGAGGGTGACAGAGACCTGCAGTTGGCCGTGCCAGGAGCAGGGCTCGCTGCCAGGAGGCCAGGCCTCAGGCAGGAGCAGCCCCCGTCTCTTCTGGGCAGGCAACTGAACAAACTGCTTGGTCGCAATGCAGAGGGAGCCGTGTAGATGTTCTGCGTTAATGTTACAGTAATTGAGTAAAACCTGTTTCATTTGTTTCCTTGCTTACCTTTTTGTTTTGTTTTTTCTCATTTTTTTCTGATTCTTGATTTTTTATAAGTATTGCTTTTTTCTTTTATTTTTAAGGTGTTTTTCTTTGGTCCTTACTAATTTTTACTATTTTTCTTTCCTCCCTGTACTTTTTTCTCCTTTCTTCCTCATTTTCTTGCTTCCTCGTCTTCCCTTTCCTCTCTCCTGTTTTCAACTGGCATATATATAACAGGGGCCTGTATATGTCTACAAGAGAATAAAGTTAATCTGCACTTTAACTTAAATAATGCCATTCAAGGGCATGTCCATTAACAAACCATTAACAAAATTGTACTTAGAGAATACAAACAAAATTACCTGCAAATATATTAATAGATCCCAGCAATCCCACAGCCTCCCTCATTCTCTAAATACATCTCCACCCATCTGTGTCCTCCCTCCTGCCTACACAAATATTCTCTCAAAGCCCCTCAACACTAGCTCTTTACTCCAACTATAAAAATAATTTCAATAGAGGCTAAACTCTTGTCTGTTTTTCAACTATCAACATTTCTCCAACCTCTCCCTCTTCTTACTGAAGTAACCACTTCCATTTTCCTTTCCTCTTTCCTTCACTCCACTCATCACATCCCATACTACCTGCAAATATCAGTGTAATTTAGTAACTAAAAAAGATATTGGTAAAAAGGTATATTAAAAAATAGTTTTAATATTTATGATTGATGTAGGGTTGGATCTGTTGAGAATTTTGTAACCAGTAGAAATTCTCTCCTTACAACACAGTGACTGTGTCCAAGTCAATTTAACTGAATAGTGTGAAGAGATAGACAATATCTCTTGACAAATAAAGCTAAGATCACAACACTGAAAAACAGAATATAAAGAGCTCTTCATACCAGTAACAAATTCTATTTGCTCTTTTGACTTCAACTCTCAGAACAAAAAAATAAAAAGGAAAAATAGAAACATGAAAACACAAGGCAACAAAATTCTTACAAAGACTCTCAACTGCCCCAAAGCATATTTAAGGGGCACCAAAGGAGAGGAAATCAAACATTAATAACTAACCTACATGAAATGATCAAAGATGGAACAAAGAGACTCAGTAATCTCAAAGATGACATAATCCCCCCAAAATACAAACTTTAGGGACGGGCATAAAAAAGCACATTTCAGAGGTGTTATGCACAAACACTGACTCCTCATGATGAACGTAATCATTATGTACTGAAAACTTGAACTAATAAAAATATAAATTAAAAAATAAAAACTAAAAAAGAGAAAAGTAAGGCCAGACATGATGGTTCACACCTGTAAATCCTAGCACTCGGGAGGCTGAAACAGGAGGATTGCTGTGACTTCCAGGCCAGACTGAGCTATACAGTGAATTCAAGGCCAGTCTGAACTACACAGTGAGACCTTGTGTTGAAGGAAAAAAGGAAAGAAAGAAATAGTAGTGGAATAACAAAAAATTTGACCAACTGACCAAAAAGCTTAAACAAGAAACCAAAAGTTAGGAAACCTAACAAAAACTATTCAAAATATGAATGACACATTTACCTAAGAAACAGGTTCCATGAAAAGATGTCAAACAGAAATCCTATAGATAAATAATTCTATTGACTAGATAAAGAGCAGAAAAGACCAATGGAAAGAAAATCTCTCAAATCTTAAGGACAGAATGGAAACCACAAGATGATATTCTCAGAGATACCTTAAAAAGGAAAAGAGAGAAAGAAAAATTTATCAAATAACTATCAGATGCTAAGATGACTAACCTAAAGATAAGTGAAGTTAGAGAGAAATTAGAGGACGGAACACATAGAATAATAAAATGTTTGTAGAAATCCTAGCAGAAGGCTTTCTAAGTATAGAGAAACATACAACGAAGCAAGACTTACATAATGCTGAACAATTACAGTGCAAAAAGAAGCCCCCCACAACACATCAGAGTCAAAATCTCAGAAACCCAACACAATGACAGGATCTTTCTTTAAATTCAGTATAGCACACTTTTTTCTTTATTTTATGAAAAAAATGAAATTTCATAAAAACAATAAGTGAATAATAGTTAACACACCGTATATTGTTATCTTCAAAGTACAAGTCAATGAAACCTGCTTAAATAAACGCAAACAATTCAAAATCATCCCATCTATACTGCCAGATCACAGCACACTGAAATTAGAAATCAATAACAAAAGAAACCACAGAAATCTTATAAAAAACTGGACATTAAATAACACATTTCTATTTCTTAATAGGTCATAGAAGAACTCAAGGAAGATATTAAACAATTTCTAAATTCAAACGATGTCAGTACAGCATACCAGCAACTATGGGACACAACGAGAGCAGTCCTAAGAGGAAAGTTTATCTCTATGAATGCTCACATTAAAAAAAATAGAGAAAACTCAAATAAATAACCTAATGGTATACCTTAAGATCCTAGAAAAATAAGAACAGTCCAAATCCAAACCTACTACATGAAAGGAAATCACAAAGCTCAGAGCAGAAACTGATGGAATTGAGTCTTAAAAAAAAAATACATAGAATCAATGAATTGATGAGCTGGTTTGTTGAAAGAATAAACAAAATACACAAATCTCTAGGCAAATTTACCAAAAGAAGGTAAGAAAATCCCATATCAATGTAATCAGAAATGAAAAAAAGATGAAATCACAACAGGCTGGCACTTTGCATGCATTCATTTTTCTTTTAGGAAAAGAAACCCCACATTTTAATTTTGCACAGGTCCTGTAAGTTATCTTGCTATTTTCAACTTTGAAAATTACTGAGAAGACATTAAAAATTAAGCTCTAGTTGACTTCATCTGCAAATCCACATTCCAGTACCTTGGAAAGGCCATAGCAATGTGTGCATATACGTCATAGGTTTTCAGAAAATTTGCAAAATTGGTACTATAGCAATCGATTAAATCTTGTCCTTCACCACATATCTGTGTAACATATGTAGTCTCATCTAATCCACATAGCAATCATGGTTCTTGGGAGATTCTTGGACAGACATTACGAGCCTCAACCTGGCTAAGGGCCTTTGCAATCCCCATCTAACATGTCTCACACCTGGCAGGCTGATTCGCTGTTACGCTTCTTCCCTAGCAGATCGTAAGCTCGTAGAGGACAGAACCACTGCTCTACTAGCCTCTATTGCCCCAGTATCCGACTTGGAGCTGGACATCTGACTAGCAATACTAAATGTTTCCGGATCTGAATTTTACCTTTTCCAGACTGCCTGGCAAACACTATTTGCTACACTATTATTTCCTTAACAAGTAGGAGCGGTAATCACACCTACACACAGACACACACACAACTTACATTTTAGTCTGCCTAATTCCAAACTGAAGGGCACAAGAATCAAAGCAGAAACAATGCAAAATATTTTGAAAAGCTTTTCAGATATTTGATCCAAATAGTTCACCTACTGAAGACCAGGGACATCTGTGAGATCCTGGGTAATGAGCTCATTCTGCCTGGTAACTAAGGAGGCAGCTCCTACTCCAGCAGGTCAGAAATTCAGCCATATGTTCACATTTTCCAGTAGCATCTGGGCATTTCTGCTTTGATTCCTAGAATACCAGAGTGAGAAGGTGCGTTCCCATAATTCATTTTAAGATCAGGAAACTGGGATCCCATGAAACTCAGAGATGGACCAAGATCATGAATTAGGATTAAAGCCAGGATGAGAAATTACCAGGAAATTAATTAACAGTCTCCTCTCTACTCTGACACCTTCACTTTTGTTACTGCTTTCACATACTTCCGTTGAAAAAAAGTCAAATAACTTATAAAAGCAAAATATTTCCATTGTCCCTACTTGCATGTAGCACTGAAATAAATTTTATAAGTTCTACTTCAAATCAGGGAGACATGGCTGTCTACAAACTTAGCATTCACATCAGACAAGATCAGAAACTGCCAGAAATATGATTGGAAACGCGAAATTACCAACTGAGGCAGGACTAGGACTGAATCCTCATACACTAATTCCTCTTTTTTTTTTTTTTTTTTGTGGTGCCGGGGATCGAACTCAGGGCCTTGTGCTTGCAAGGCAAGCACTCTAATCACTGAGCTAAATCCCCAGCCCTCCTCTCTTTTTAATAACACTATTCGTTCCAGACTGGTTTTGTTGACCCCATTATGAAGGTCACGTTACCCTCTCAGGTCCTGCAAATCCCTTGAGAGCTGACTGATAGCAAAGATGTATCGCCTGGCCCTGGGAGATGTGTACACGGGTAGAAGAGACATTTCGATGGGAGTCGAAGACTTTGTCTTAGGTGAACTCTGTTCCACTCGTCTCACCTGTGTCTGCTTTCCCGCATGTGGCTTCCAGTTCTCCTGGCTCACCTTCCCTTGCACATTTTCCTGATCACCGGCATCTCTGTAGCATGCACTAATCTATTATCATTATGTTTTCCTGATCCTCTGTTTAGAAGGGTGATCTAGACTCGCCTGATTGGAAGTGACCTTAAATGGGGATCCTTTTGTCAGAAATGCTTCAGACAGCAAGAGAAGCTTGCAGTTTCCTGCTGGTGCCAATCCCCCAACTCCTAATTGAGGTCTTAGCAGTTTTTTGCTGTTCCCAGGATAAGATTTGCCTTGCAGCCAGCACAGCAACTTCTCCAGAAACTCTCCTCACCCCGGACTCTCAGCCAGAATCTCTTTCCTGAAGTTCCCTGGCCTTCCAAGACTGTATAATCTCTTCTCTGCTCCTGTACAACCTTTTCTTCTGCTCCTTCAATTCACATGCTGGATTTTTCTGGCCTATTTATATGGGTGCAGCACCTTGTAAACCATCCACAGCATTAATAAGTGTTAATTACCCAAATGGCACAGTTTGAATTCTTTCCAGTTGCTCAATGTGGTAGCTATTAATTAAATAAATATTCCTGACACCTATTTTGTGGGAGAAATTGGTCCTTGGGTAGAGGAAAAGCAGACAAGCGTCCTCTTGCAGGGAATAAACATCTTAGCTGGGGAGGAACATGCAACAGGCCATAAGGAAGTAAAGAAGCACTAATAATTAAGGGAGATAAACTGGGAAAATGATACAATACATTAATCTTATAAAACTAAATAGCATGGCAGATGGATAAAGCGAAAGAAGAGCCACTTTAGATGGGATGGTACGTGAGACCGTGTCCACGCACATGCACAGGCACGTCCATTTCTGGGAATCTGGGAGATGAGACTTTCAAACCAGGGGTGGCAGGACAAGAGTTCTTGAGCAGAAACAGCACTAAGTGACTGGTTAAAAAAGTAGAAATAAGGCCAGAGTGGTAAAGGGCAGACAGCAGTGATGTGTGGGTGGAACCAAGTGAAGTGAGATAGATGACCGATTAGGTGAAAGGTTTGCTGGCCGTGACTTGGAATTTAGAGTTGTTGTAAGTGAAACTGGAAATAATTGAAGCGTTTTAGGCAGGGTTTTGACCTACAGTGAATCATGTTCTGAATTTTTTTCAGGCTATCTGAGTGCAGCACATGCTTTAAGAGAGCTCAGGCAGCAGCAGGGCACCCTGGAATGTCACAATTGTTCAGGGGAGTGACTTTGACACAGAAGTGTGTGAACACTGGCAGTGGGAAGAAATAGACAGACAGCATTTGTTAGCAGATCGGAAGTTAGGAGTGAAACAAAGAGAATCACAAGAAAGTCCACCAGAGACTTTTATCTAAGGAGCTAGGTGATGGTGAAGTAGCTTATCAAGAAAGAAAAAGAAGTACATAGTGAGGGAATCATTCTGCTCACCTTTGAAGTTTGAGGTAAGTTGATCTGCCGTGTGCAACTGTCAGGGAAGTGGTCATGTAAGTGAGCCTGGACTTGGGTAGGGCAGTCCGGACCCGGTAGACAGCCCTGGGAGCCTCGAGCAGAGAGACGCACAGGACTGGGCGATACCAACAGGGAGAGGACGTGACAGGGAAAAGGAGAGGATCAGAAGGGAATCTTGAAAACTCCAAGATAAAATGACTTCACCGGAGGCAGAGTCATGAGATAAATGAAAACAACTGACCAAGTAGCTAAGAAATCAAAACAATTACAAGAGAATGGATTTCATATGGACATCAGAGGCGTAATAGCATTTCCGTGGGTCAGCATTTACTCTCTCCCATCAGGGAGTGCGAGAGGCCCGTGTGCTGCTCAGCCCTCAAGAGTGGACTCTAATTTATTTAAATAAAAAAAAAAAAGGATTTTCCAGTTCTTTTTCTACCTCAGTGGCCAATGACTCTTCATTTTCTGACATGTAAGGCTTGCAGTGCCTAAAGCTCAATCTCTCCTCTACTATGCTCAGTTTGTTACCAGAATTTTAATACTTGTACAAGATAAGAACATTTGCTAAGCCTAATTCCCATAAAGAGCTGTCAAGCAGCAGCTTTATTTGGATATTTAATAGTAACTCAGGCTCAGATTGCTCAGACCTGAACTCATGGTTTCAGAGGCCATTCTAGCATGGAGCTAATGAGGCTGACGCTTCAAGCCCTTCAGCTGCATTGATTCCTTTCAACTTCAGGAGATAATTGAGAATTCACAATTTTTATGGAGAGGTGTTGAATTGTGCAAATATTAATGTTAAATGGGGTCTGGCTTCACTACTGCTCATGTGCTCCACCAAACTCAACTCACGTCAGTTAATAGAAACCCTACCTTCCCCAAAACTAACACCAAGAATCTCAAAATCATTTTGGATTCCTTTTTCTTTCTCCCATATCTCATGTCTTAGTCATTGTACCAGCAAATTCCGCCTACTCCATCTTCCAATCATACCTAGAATCCCACGTATGCTCCTGAGTGTGTTCGTGACTATCACCATATTTTCAACCACTACCTGTCACTTGGAAATCTCAGTATTATCCCCACCAGCATACCTGCTTCCTCTTTTGCCCACGCTTTGTTCTAAATTAATGATACCTAGGGGTTGGGGATTTAGCTCAGTGATTAGAGTGCTCACCTTGCAAGCACAAGGCCCTGAGTTCGATCCCCGGCACCACAAAAAAAATTAATGACACCTGTGAGGTTTCTCCCTTATTGAAGACCATATCGTATGAGGCCTTGCTCAAAAGCTTCTAATCAGCTTTTCCTCTCAGAGTAACAATCAAAGTCATCATTGTGGACTCAGGCCTTTGTCGTTAGCTCCAGGTGCCTCCCCACATCTCTCGCATCTCTCACGTTTACACACACACACACAAGCACACACACACACAGTTCATTCCCTCTCTCTATGTAGGTCTCTGCTCAAATGTTACCTTTGTTACTTTACCGGAAAACTTTCCTGGCTGCTCTCTAAAAAGAGCAGACAGCTCCTCTCCACTTCAGGTCACTTTGTCTGCATGTTCTGACCCTCTGGCATCATAGTGTGGAATTCTTTGTTTATGTCCTCTCATCTTCCAACTAGGTTATTCACCGAGGACAGACTTGTCCTTCTCAGGATTTTTCCTTCATTGTTTATTACCACTGTAATGTGCATATTTATACACCTGAAAAACATTTGTTAAAGGATGTAGAGATTGAAAGCAATTTTAATAAATGAAATAAAATGTGTGTTGATACTCCCTGTAATCTCCCATACATGAAAGTGGCCATTGCCAGTGACAACTTCACCTGCTTCTCTCAAACTCCAAACAGGGTAGTGATTCATCGCCAGCCGCTGGGCTCTGTGCTTTGCTCTTGCAAAAGCTCTCTCTGCCTTTGGAAATCTATGTTTTTTTAAGCTTCCTGTCCTCTCCTTCCCTCAAATGTCTGGCTCTCACAAATGGATATGATAGTCATTCATCTAGTCCTCAGTGTGCATTTATGCCAGAGAGGCACCTTCTGTCACAGAAGAAATGCATTCTGTGCCACAGGTTATGTGTGCAATAAAATGCTCTGTCTTATAATGAAGGATTTTTCTTTTTTTTCTTTTTCTGTTTTAAGGTGGAAGTAGCAACATATTGGAGAGGTTATTTTGTATGAGACAAAACTTCCTACTGCCCACAACTCTCAGCTTGGCAAATGACATCATCACTGGGAGAAACCCAGTCCCGGGGACTGAGTGATCCTGCTTCCTCCATGGCCTCTGCATCATACAGGGAAGAGAGGAGACTCATGGGAACTGCCCCAGCCTCTTGCCCAGGTAAAATGCATTTCCTGGAGCAATCAGAAGACAGAAAGCTATTCCCGTCTTCTTCACCAGTAGCACCTCCCATGTCTGCTGAGGGAGTTGCCTTACTTCTCACAATGCCTAGTATGGAATAGCAGTGTAGTTAAGAAAATGCAAATTCAGATAAAACATACAGAATAAGAATTAAAAAATCAAGTAAGATGGAGTAGAAGGCAGAAAACAAAATTATGTGGCCTGAGCAAATATAAGAATATCAAATGATAGGGAAAAAGAGATTTTTTTTAAGTTGAAAAAGTAAGTTAAGTAAGTGTTAAAATAGAAAAAATAAAGACGAAATAAACTAGAGAGAAAAAAGTAAGCAAAAAAGCTTAGAAAAATAAAAATAATAGGCTAATCTGTAAAAGGTAAAAGAGAAGCAAAGATTCTACAGAAAGTAAACCAAAACAGAAGTAAAGGGACATGAAAAAAGAAAATAAAGAATAGAAAATTCAATCTGACAAAAATACTACTATAAAAGGAAAGTAGAAGAAGGTGGATGGATGGTAGATAACATGAGAAAGAACAAAGTAGGAATGAGGAATAGAAAAAGGAAATGATATAAGTCAAAAGCAAGGAAAATGTACTCAGGAAAAAAATAGACCCAAGTATAGTTAAGGAAGTAAGAAATAAAAGAATATAAGACATGAGGAAAGAAACAAACATGCAATGATATAGTCATAGAAGACCACAAAAACTCTACCAAAGAACTTCTAGATTCAATAATCAAATTCAGTCATTTAGCTGGATACAAAGTCAACAAAAAATCAACAGCATTCTGTATACAAATAACAAACTCACTGAGAGAGAAATTAGGGAAATCAGACCTTTCCCAATAGCATCGAAAAAATGAAATACTTAGGAATCAATCTAACAAAGGAGGTAAAAGACCTATACATTGAAAATTACACTACTCTGAAAAAGGAAATCAAAGAGGATATCAGAAAATGGAAAAACATCCCTTGCTCTTGAGTAGAAAGAACCAATATAGTGAAAATGGCCATACTCTCCAAATTGTTATACATACGTAATGCAATTCCAATCAAAATACCAATAGTATACTTCACAGAATTAGAGGAAACAATCCTAAAATTCATTTAGAACCAGAAGAGACATAGAATAACAAAAGCAATTCTGGGCAACAAAAGCAAGGCAGGGAGCATCGCAACCCCTGACTCGAAATTCTACTGCAAAGCTGCTATGATAAAAACATCATTGTACTGGCAAAATAAAAACAGACCAGTCTGCTTCCTCCAAGGCAGGTTAGAATGGCCCAACATACGTAAATCAATAAATTCAAAATGCCACATAAACAGAAGGGCAAAACTCAATTATATAAATAGGTACAGAAAAGATCTCTGACAAAATTCAAACATCCCTTTGTGATAAAAACTCTGATGAAAATATGTATACAAAGACTTTAGCTCAAATGGTAAAAGCCAGTTAGGACAAACATACCGCCAATATTTTAGCACTTTCATCTACACAGCTCTGAATTCTGAATACTTATTTCTTTACATTGACTTATCACTCCTATCTTGGAATTCTTGTTTACTGACTGTAGGTGCCAAAGATTTATTTGCTTTTTTGTTTATTGTCTTCTTGGTATTTTGAGACAAGGTCTCATTTTGGAGTTCAGGCTGGCCGTGAACTTACTGTGTAGCCCAAGCTGGCCTCAAACTCTCAACAGTCCTCCCGCTTCAGCCTCCTGAGTGCCAGCATTACAGACATGCACCACCACGCCCAGCTATTGCCGAAGTTTTATGGCATTAAACATTCCTGTGCTATTGTTCTGTCCCTGTGGTTAATGCTTACTTGCAAAGTGAAGTTTTTGTTTATTTTGTTCTCTTTTGTTTCATTCAATATGTTTAATCATAACAATGCCATTTTTCCTCTTTTTTTTTAGCTCAGTTTTGGATTTCTATTCTTATATTACTGTTTTTTGCTACAGGTGTATTCTATGATTCTTTCTGACTTTATCTTGGTAGGCTAGGCCAAGAAACTGCATCTTCCCCCATTACTCCACAAAATGTCAATCTCCTCTGGAATGTATGGATATGCTACTTTGTACAGCCAAAGGGACATTGTAGGTGCGCTTAAGTGAAAAATGTTTGAAGTAGGAGGTTATCCTGGATTATGTGGGGGACGGACTGGAGATGTGACAGTGTATGCAGAGGTAGAGTGATGTTTCTCAAAAAAAGTGAAGAAGAGGTAAAAAATTACAGGCAAGTTTTGAAACCTAGAACCTTCTGCCCATGGAAAATGAGGACAACCACAGACAGGGCCAGAGGAGTAAAGGAGGCTGGAGGAGGATAAGCCATTGCCTGGTCTCTTAGTAATTGTTAAGGCTGTGAGGAAACACAGTTTGACCTTAAGAGATGAGGCATCCTCTACACACAATGGGAGGTAAAATGAAGCAGTCTCAGAGTTCAAACTCTGTGCAGGACACAGACGTTCCAACAGGCAGACTGGGAACTGGCACAAAATCATGGAGAATGAGACCATCAGCCACAAAAACAGAACTCTTGAAAAATATCAGGTTTTGTGTACCCAAGAGTAATCTCTCTCTCGATGGACGGGGAAGTGGAGAAGAAGAGTGGAAAAGGAGACTGGTGGGCTTGGGAAGACACATGAGAATGTTCCCAGGAGCAGGAGAAATTCAATAAGTGCTAGAATTTTTTTAATTTATGAGGCACTCTTAAATCTAACCTATATTATAATACACATCTGACATGTGTTTCCAGATAGCTTAAATAGTAATACTATGATGTAATAGGGTAGGAATTTCCATGGCAAAAGCTTAGTTATAAGCTTAATGCTCTCTGGTACTCCCATATTGTTAGGGTTGGGGAGACTCAGAAGTACAGTATGCCTAGACACATCAAAGAATTTCCTTTGTTTAATTAATAGCATCTATCTACACTTTGGGTATGAAGTATGAGATAGAAGTTCAAGTTAGTGACAGATCAACTTTGGCAGTGGATTTAAAAGTCCTGCAGAGACCTGAATACTGGCTGGATCCTGGAACTCAATGGATGTCATCAATAGGTCAGAGAACACGGCTAAGGCCTTAGTGATAACCGGTATCCTGCCAGCTGTGGTGTCATACTGAGCATTACGAAGGACAGAGATCGGGTGAACAGATAGCCTATGTTATTTGTTGTTCTGGTGTGTATAAATTTCATTCCTTATCATCATTGACAAATCTCTGAGAGCAGTCGCATATCGAATCTTTCTTGGTATCCTCAATTCTCCAAAGAGTTGAACTATGAAACATAAAGAGAAGAAAAAACACCTGGAGAAGAAATTCTTACAACAACCTGCAAAAAAGTCAAGAGGTACAAGAGGAAATTTGGATTTACAAGATAGTCTCCAGGGTGTTGGCCTCAACTCAAGACCACAAAGAGGTGGATAATTCTTCCTCAACCTCTCAGGAGTTCTCCTATAAAGACTAATTCTTGGATGCAGAACTGCAAAACTCTCCAGAGGATGCCCCAAGAACATGAGGTGGTCCCAAGCTCAAGTCTGGAGGCAGGAGAGAATCTCTCGGCCTCAGAACATTTGCTCTATGTTTCCTCTTCAAGAAAATGCATCCCCATTGCGGGAAAAAGTAAGGTCTATCTTTTCTACCAAATAGGATTGTCTCTGTCTCGAGCTCTAGCTCACTCTGAACAGCCCTTCCTGAACACACAGCCACAAAGTTGCCTGCTCAGCTCAAGCACTGTGAACACAGCTATAAACTAAGGATGGTTCATCAAAAGCCAAGGACCTGTTCTTCACATTCCCCTTTTGCGCAACCCCTCTTCCCATCAATAACTTTTCTGATCTTCCCATGCCACCTGAGTTAGCCAGTCAGGATAAATTGTGAACCTTCTACCCAGCCAATGGGGAAGAGGTCAGCTACCCCACCTCCTGCATTAGGATAAAAGAGCTGACCCTCCTCTGTCCTTCACGGCTAGGGTGTGTTTGCACCACTTTTGCAAAAGTAAAATGCTTTGTCAAGACCTCTTCCCCCCTGTTTGAGTGAATTCTTTCAGGCACCAACAATCTGAGTCTGGGGCTTATTTCTAACACTATGGACCAGGATCGTAAAGCAGAAGCAATGGTGACCTGAGCTTGGATAAGTGGAGCAGCTGAGTGGCCTCCCAACCCCACTCACTTCACCTTTCCCTCACATACAGGAGAGGACCTTAAGAAAGACCTACTCCTCTGAGGGAGAGAGGGCAGAAGAGAGCAGAGCTCCTCAGCACATGTTTGCATGTGCA
This sequence comes from Hystrix cristata, assembly GCA_004026905.1. Classification (NCBI taxonomy): domain Eukaryota; kingdom Metazoa; phylum Chordata; class Mammalia; order Rodentia; family Hystricidae; genus Hystrix; species Hystrix cristata. The sequence continues at coordinate 40,621 of PVJO010006101.1, forward strand.
CACAGAGGTCACTGCGGGTGAGGCCATGGCCCATGTGAGATGTGCAGGGGATGGGATCGGAGCCTCCCCTCAGACCAGTGTAAACACAGCTCACACTCGTCACATTCCTTTCCATAAAGTACAGGCCCGTTTGTCCTCCTTTTTACATTTCTTTCTCATGAACATCTCTTCTCTCCCCCATTGTCCCACCTCCTGTCAGCATCACACAGGCACAGCCTTACAGACTCACCATTTTATACCCTAATCCTATAAATAGGTTCATTTCACCTCACATGGACACCTGTTTTAACTCCATGATGCTACTAGTAGATAAAACACTAGAAAACTCTTGTGCCCTTATAATGTGTATATTTTCTCACTCAAACCCCACATTTTCCACCATGCCTTCAGAGAGCTCCTCATGCTGAGGCCATACACACTTCCGCTAACATGTAAAGCTACTGGTACACCACCTACCAACGTTCACTACTCACACAACAGATCACATGTGCTGTCATACAATATCACACACGCACTCATCACTATCTGTTTTTGTGAGTACCAGGAACATTTACCCAATGTACACCAGAACACATTGTGTGTGATTGTATGTATGTACATATATATAATTTCTCGAAGATGGCCCCACATTTATTTTCCACACAGACATACAAAGCACACACGTTACATAACACACCACACACAGAATTTTGAATATCACTGATACTCCATATGCCCCCACCCCAGGATATTAATCTTGCTCATCTTATCTCCTTATTTTTGAAGCTTTCTTTCCTACACACTAATAAACTACCTCAATACATTCTAGATTTTGGATCCTCCGGGATATTTCTAAAGCAAGATTTGATTGAAAAGGAGAGTTTCTCCTTCATGCCACATTCCCATTTACCTTCCTCCTCAACCAATAACCCCTCAACCAATAACCTCTGAGAAATATCCATAGAAAAGAAAAGAGTCATGAATGTTTATTACAAGTGTGTCCCAAAGAAAAGGACTGTGGCTGCCTTGAGGGATACGGAAGATTTGGAGCCCCCTACAAAGGTGGTAAGAATAGGAAAAAATTGGCTGCCCTGAGAGGATCCCTCTGAAAGCCAGCCTCCCTTGTGTGCATCTAGGAGACATTTGAAGTGACAGTGAGGACAGCTTGGACGGGGAAGGCCAAGAGGAAAGGGAAGAGGCTGAGAAGCCACCTGAGAAATCTGGCCAAGGAGGTGGGTCCTGATGCCAAAACCCTGCAGGGCTGAAGCTGTATAGCAGCTTTAAGTGCATGGGCTGTTGCCAGGTTCTCTCCAATTCACAGACACTTAAGAAGCACCCAGAGCATGGGCTTGAGGAGGCCGTTCCGTATTTTAATCTTGCATTTGCCAGACTGAGGAGTAAAAGGAAGAAAAGTAAGAGAATCACAAGGAGGGAGAATAGGAATATAGCCACATCTGGAGGTAGTATGGCTGTACTTTTGAGATTCTTGTTAGTTTTGGCTTTTTGTAGTTTTTTGTTTTACTATAATAAATAGAAAATAAATTATTAGAAAAAGAAATGTGATGGTATTGAATTTAGAAAAAAATGAAGGGTGCACTGTGCTATCATAAATACAAAAACTTTGTGAAAATGTGTCTACCTGATTAACTATTGAACCTGAGCATTGCCTGACTCCAAAACATAGTCATAATAGATAACAGACTGATTAAACATTTGAAGATTTTTTTATATCAAAAGTGGATTATTTTCAAAGAATTTTGGGCTTCTAATCCTGCTATTGATAACCAGTTCTAATCTAATCCCACTAATAACTCTTGCCTTAGCTTGCAGCACTCCGGACATGATGTCACCTGGACCCTCCACCTCTGCATGATGAGTTAATCTCTCTTCCAGTCAGCACAGCCTTCCCCATCTTCTGATAATAACAACATGAAGGATTCGGAGTAAGGAGAGCAGATGTAGTCCAAGGAGATTTCTCCTTAACAAAGTTTTCTTCAACATACAGAGACAACAACTCAACTCAAGAAACACCATGGAGAGTGGATTAGCAAATGCATTACAGCACATAAATTCTCTTTGGAATTTTTTTTTCCTATCCTCAGAGGCTAACCTTTGCTCTTTAACACAGCACACATATGTCACAGATATAAGTCCTAAAGAAGTGTGAGATTTTGGATTCTTCCAAAAGTGAACATCAAAGTAAGTATCCAAAGTGCAAGAACGTTATGTGGAAGTTGTATAGAACAGGGACACGGCAGTGGGAGCAAGAGGAGACAGGTAGTATGGGGTGAGTTACTGAGGCACTGTGGATAGCTAGAACTTACTGCTATGGGGACACTCTGGGAGACACCTCAGACTTGTCTGCCTCAGCCCCAAGAAAGTGAATTCTTTTTTTTCACCAACCTTGACCAACACTTTCCTGAGGAGCCCATGATGTGATGAGCAGTGTGTTCCCTCACGGGCTGAAGAAATCCCTTAGTCAAAGGAATTAAGTTACTAGAAGTTGGAAGTCAGTAAGGGATGGCCAGTGTGGTAAGATCAAGGCAATAAGGCTGGAGAATAATACCATGTAGGACAACAAATCTAGTGATGACAATAACAATACAAATTTCTCATCTGCTTGAAGCATATTCATGTTAAGAATTTTCATACTTACCCCACACTTCCTATCTACTCTTTGGGTAAGTCTCATTTTCTACCCTTACGGGTATGAAAATAGTCTTAGATGACTGAGATGACTTTTTCAGAACCAACAGATATTAAGTGACAAGATTAGGTCAGAAATCAAAGTTTCTATCACTGAATTCATTAACCTTCAGATCTGCAAGTGTGATGATGAGTATTACTTCCAGAGGCAGCATGAGATGCAAAAGCTAAAGCTAGCACTCCTGCCAAATACTGTGGTTCATCAATCCTGGCACAGGGAGCTAATCTAAAATCTCCCCCAGATCAAACACATAGCCTCAAGCTGTAGCACACAGTGGATGCATCTTGTAGGCATTCTTCTCCAGCACTTCCCTGAAACTTTTCAGGGCCTCTTAACAAAATATCCAGGGCCTTTTTACTGCAGATATTTTACCAGAGTCCTCACTGAAATTGTTAACAAAGATGTAAAAGCCTGAGGAAGTTACAAAGTTCACCTATTTTTATAATAACTATCTTTGGTCTACAATGATAGACTATACAAGATACAGTAATTAAAGTAATTTAAGATTATGGTCTATATGGGATAGAAAACTACCATGGACTCTGGTCCAATGGCCTGTGGTCTTTCAATTGGCTTGTACCATGCCATGGCATGAATTTTAACAGACCCATGCCCTCCAGCCTTGATAGCTCCCTGCTTCTTGCCTGCCTTGCCATGAGCGCTTTCTCCTCTGCTGTGATACATTGTTTGGAGTCAGCCAACTATGGCTGAGACCTCTATAGACTGAGAGAAAATAAGTCCTTTAAGTTGTAAGTGTTAGTGTGTCAGCAACAAGAAAGTATGAATTCATTCTTATTTATGATTGAATAATATTCTGTTGTATATGAAAACAAATTTGTCTACTACTCTACTAATATAGTACTAATACCCAGAATACACAAAGAACTCAAAAATGTAAGCATCCCCCCAAAAAACGATCCAATCAAAAAATGGGCAGATGAACTGAATACACACTTCTTAAGAAAAGAAGTAGCGGGGCTGGGGATTTAGCTCAGTGATTAGAATGCCTTCCTTGCAAGCACAAGGGCCTGAGTTTGATCCCTGGCACCACAAAAAAATAAATAAATAAATAAAAAGAAAAGAAGTAGCAATGACCAGTAAGTACACGAAAAAGTGTTGGTCATCTTTAGCCCTTAGAGAAATGCAAGTCAGAACAGCTCTGAGAGTCCATCTCACCTCAATTAGAATGGTTATCGTTAAGAACACAAAAATCAAGATATGTAGCAGGAGTGTGGGGTCAGGGAACACTTCTGCATCATTGGTAGAAACGTAAACTAGCACAACCACTGTGGAAATGAGTGTGGAGATGCCTCAAAAACCTAAAAATAGAAATTCCACTCTGGGTATATTCTGGAAAGATACTGCTTCCCCTTTGAAGGCTCCTGACCTCCCCACCAGTTCTCAGGACTGCAGGAATCCATTAGCACTGTGCTTCTTAGAGCTTTCACGGTGGAACAAATCACCCCACAAACCAGTGTTTTAAAACCAATGATAATAGTTAGCTTAACATACTGTGTGTCTGAGCGGTGAGTTGTATGGCCAGAGCTGCCTGACTCCTTTCTGCATGTATAATCTAAAACGAACTAATTAAGATGTATTGTAAAAGGATAGTACAAACCAACAGGGCTATTTTAAATCAGAGAAAAAAGAGAGAGAGAATTAAAAAATCATTCCCAGTGGAGATTCATTTTGAGAAGCAAGAGTTTGAATTGGTCTCTAAGTAGCCAGATTCAAAAAGGTAATACTTACTTTGTCCCTGTTGTTTTGAAGAGAGTTTCACTTGAGTTGGTTTATCCACATTGTTGCAAATCCCCCAAGACAGGCATTGCTGACGTTGTTTTACAAATTAAAATATGTGCAAAAAGTTACGAACTTTGCCTAAGATTACACACTTTAGAAAGGATAGAATAAATATTTGCAGCCCCATCTCCTTGACTCTAAAACTCATGAACTTTCTACTTCTCATTTGATTTACAGTAATATCTTTACTTTGAATCTATAACAATTACTAACACTTTTATTTGAGCTTTATTGAGAAAATTCATCCTAAGACCATTTTACCATAAACACAAGAGACCATCTTGCTGGGACAAGGAGACAGCCCAGCATGGCTTCAGCCTCAGTAGTAACTTGTGTACAGCAGGCCAGGACAGTCTGACACTCTTTAGAGTCAAATGCTTACTTGTTTTGGCACTTTTTTAAATGAGTCAACAATGGTAACACAATAACCTGCAGTCTTACCTCAAAGACTAACGAGATAATCATGTGAATCATCTAAGATCCTGCCTGAATACCCACTGGGTTCATATAATGACTGAGATCTTCCTTGTATCTCTGGGGGAACACAGAATATTAGGGAAGAGTAACCCCAAAGGGAAGAATAAAGCCCTTATGAAAAAGAGTAATGCTAGTAGTGGCAGAAGAAAGATATGTAGAGAGAACTTCATGATGCTACTAATTAAAAAGAGTAGTTGCAGAACCTAAAACTGAACCAACATTTATGGCAAGATGAACGAATCTTGTAATAGAGACAAGCCCTCAGGTAACTACCTCTGGTGCTTTGATCTGGATGACATTCACTACAAAACATACAGTAGAAAGTACTGTAATCTTTTTTTTTTTTTTTTTTGGTACCAGGAGTCGAACTCAGGGCCTCATGCTTGCAAGGCAAACATTCTAACCACTGAGCTAAATCCCCGGCCCAAAAAGTACTATAATCTTTGAGAAACGTATCCTCTACAGTTCACAGATCTCTGAACCTGTGAATTCAACCTCCAGCTCATTCAGATCCAGGTTCCTTTGGCAAACAAAAGATGCACAGAACTGACTACTGAGTTAGACTCTCCTGTCTTCCTCACCAAACTGCTTGTCAAATACTTGTTGAATAAATAAAGCAATGCTTATGCTGCAATGAGAGAAATTATTCTCTTGAATAAGCTGCTTACCTTCTCTGTACCTCAGCTTCATCTTGTATAAAATGAGGAACCCACTGGAACCCGACACATAGAGTTTTTGTTGGGACAAATAAAATACATGCTGAGTTGAGCAAAATACTAGGTATATAAACAATCCCTTATAATAATTAAAATCATTGTTAAAGTATTTCCTATAGATTGACTTTCAAAGAAATGTTGGGTCAAAGCAATAGAAATATTTATAACTTCATAGGGAAATAGGCCTCCTTTGATTAAGTTTTTTTTTATTAAAATTGTACACCATTATCATTAACATTATTACTATCATTACATAAGTCATTAGTCATAATAATTGAGGTAAGAAGTTTAGCTGCTGACATCCACCATATAAAAAGCATAATGCAACTATGCTACTAATCTTATTTTATTGCTTCCTAGAAAAAAAGAGACGATACAGTGTCAAACACTGCAGTAGGTAATTTTCATGAATCCGTAGATTTGATTCACACAGTAACCCTGCAAGGTGAGCATTATAAGCCTCACTTTACAGATGAAATTAGAACAAAAATTAACTTTCAGCATTTTCCTACGTAATTATTGGTAGTTCTGGGCTTGAACTCAGGTTCCACTAACTCTAAAGTCCTGGGTCTTTGTACAATCATAACTTCTTTTTGTAATCGAAGGATATAGGTAATAAATTCAAGTTTCTCTGAGTTTCTAGCTAAATAACTGACATTGTTTTATAATAAGATGAGCAATAGACCTAACATCAGAAGACTTACCTTTAGTTTCAGGTCCTTCTGCTTGCTAAAAAGAATTTAGGCAGGGCTATTTATATTTGGGATTCAATTTTCTGATCTGTATAATGGGCATTTGTAATCTCTTTCTCAGTGGCGGTTCACAGAAGGAACATGAGAGTGTTTGCCAATTATAAAGACTGTGTGAAAGGTAATAGGTTATACAGCCGCAGTGAACCTGTGATTGTATCCAAATCAGAAGAATCAGGGAGCATCACACCCACAGGTCCTACGCCTCAGCCATCTTCCTTAATGCCATCCTCAATGCCAAAACGCCACCCCAAACAATCACTGCTCACACATGAGCAAGCCTCGTGGGCTCTGCCTCGGAATGTGGTCCGGAAGTATCACTTCCCCCCAACACTGGAGTCTTGGCCGGCATCACCTGCAACCCTTTGACTGCATCTGCCTGGACAGCACATCACACTGCTGCCACCTTTGTTCCTCTCTCCTCTGTTTGCCACAGCTGCTGGCATGAGCCCCATGACACACACCTCACCAAAAGCAGCCACTGCTCTCCGTTAAACCAAAAACAAAGCTCCTTGCCTTGGCCCCAAGAGGCTCTGAGCCCCGGCTCTCACCAGCTGATTCATCTGAGGCCCATTCTCCACCCTCCCCTGCACACAGGGCCTCTTCCTGCCCTCCTACCACGGGCAGCCTTGAGCTCTGCCTGGCTCTGCCATGTTGGCTCTCACGTTCCACTCCCTCCACAACATTCAGATCTCAGCTCAGAAGGCTGCTCCTCTTAAGGACCTCCCTGCCTTCTCTTTTTAATGGATGGCCCACTCCCGCTTCATGTCTACCTGTGATGGCTACTGTCTACATAGCACATTTCATGACCAGAAATAGTCTGTTTATTCACATCTTTATGGTATGTTGCGCTGAAGTTCTGGTCTCTTGCTCATTGCTAACATCAGAATGTGCATTAGTAAGCAGTGAATATATATTGAAGAAATTTTATAAAGTGGAGCTTTCTTACACCACAGCAGTTGTAACAGAGACCTAGAGTCTGGGCCTGCAAATGCCCAGGGGTAACTAAGGGCAGGATGAAGTTTAGCATTTTTTAATTCTTTTTTTATCTGACTCTTTTATTACCTTACAATTTTCAGTCAGATTCCTTTTCAGCTCTGTACCTAGGCATGCTAATCACTGCAGAGTGTCTGTAACACAAGGTAGATTAGCTTGAAATTTATCTAGCCCATCTCACCCCTTTTCCAGACTGAGAACACCGAGATAAGAGAACTGAACTAATTCCCAGAACCTGCAGGGATGTCTTACTGCCAGCTATAACAAGGTCCAGTTCCAGACTCCACAGATCTGTGTCTCGAAGTCTCCAGTCCTTGTCTTCAACTGGAGCCACTGTGGATTCCAGGAAAAGTAGAACCTAACAGACCGCTCCATGATGAGGTCACCTGTCAAACAGGAGCACACACTCCTTGATGAGAACTGAGGCTGCCCCCTAAACAGGCCCCATCATCTCATGATAGAACTGAATTTCCCCCTTAAGCAATGAGGCCTCTTCCAGAAGCTCATAGAACCAGTTCTGAGATATCAGTTAAGCAGACCATGACTTGACCAGGGTTACCTCCTCTGCCAGCTATGCAAACTCCAAACACGGGCTTTTGTTCCTCTTTTCTATAAACCCTATACCTTCTGTCACCCCTTAAATATGGATCTTGAATCTATTTACCTGTCCTTTCTATCATGGCTGTGCTGACTAAAGTTCCTTTCCTGCCCTTCTCCACTTCTTATATCCCTGATTGGCATTATGGGACACGTGTCAGACCCTGGTCTGTTAGGACACCTGAAGCTGGGGTTTTTGCTCTAAAATTCGGGTGAAGTAGTTGCTACCATACAAACTTCTGCCTTCCAAATCCACTCTGCAAACCCAGCACATCAAGAGGCAGGAACTAAAGAAAGCTACTGCTTGCATCCAGTCCTCCAAGACTCTGCCTGCCACTCCCTCTGAGTCCTCCTCACTGGCCCCTCTACCCCATGTCCTCTCCTCCAGCCATTCACCTGCGTGCTCCATAGGCTGTTGCTTTAACCAAGAATGTCTCCTCTAATTTCCTTGCTCATTCAGGACCCACACACCTTACTTTGCACAGTTTTCTTGTTCTTTATTTTCTTTCTGAAACTTTCCCTCTGTCCCTGTAAGTTCAGCCCTTCTCCAGGGCTCACAGAGCTTTCCTTGACCGATTATTCTTTTTCTTTCTGGTTCTGAGACACATCTGTAGGGGTATATCTTTATATTTTACTTCTTGGAGTCTGAAAGGAGGGGTGAAATATTATCTAATATGTTGGCTGTACCCCCATTATGTTTATATGCTGTACATCATTTGCTTGAAATTCTACCTCAGACCTGCAGGATCATTTTTTTCCATTTCCCAGATGATCACATTCAAATTGAGTGAGACTAAAATACCTCAGGGTTTCACAGCTTATATGTGGCTAAACTGAGAATAAATCCAGGACTGACATAAAAGCGAAGGTTCTATCTCCTGTTTTCTTCTTCATTTTCCCCTACTATGTCTACTCCAGGACAATGTTGAATTGAATTGAAGGAATTGAGTTCAATTGAATTAAATTGGACTGAATGGAAAGAAGGCTGTGCCAAAGACCAAGTTTGTCTCATTTTCGATTTGGTCCGGGTGCCTTTGTGTCTGTTCTTATTTGCTTATTTTGATTCCATTCTCATGTCTACACTTTCTGCGGCCAGAGTGAAGGGAAAGAGCCTGTTGCTGCCTCGCAGTGCCCCCTTCTGACCCTACCAATGATTTCATACATCCCTGAACCGTGAAGCTCATTGTTCTTTGGCATTTGTTGTAATGGTCAGAACGAATGGATTGTGACTGTTGGATGATACTGAAAATTAGGTTTATTTGGAGATGAGCTGATCTCAAATTGCTAAAACTGTCATCCCAGGAGGCAAATATGCAGTTCATGCTTGAAGAGAAAAGAAAAATATAGCATCTTTCCCCCCAGCGATCTATACAAGCTAACTTGAAAACCCACCAAATTAGAATTGTATTGTTCTCTCTGGCACTCAGCCAGCTTCTTGCAATATTCAAAGCAGTCATTTCATTCCAACAGCACAGGGAAAAATATGTTTCCCTTAGCCTACAAAAGTTAGATTAAAACTTCACATTTGAAGTAGTATTAGGACCAGGTGCATTCAATAAGGCAGCCTGCCTGGGGAAAGGTGACTCCCAGAGATATGCTGAGGTGTGCAGCAAGGCTGACACTTGATGGGTCATTCCAGCAGCTTGGGCAAAGAATAGGAGTAGTATTCAAACACATTCATCTAGTCCCAGGTCTGGATCCAGTTTGCTGACAGATCCTGAGAAGCTTGCTTAGTTTCTCTGAGACTCCTGTTTTCCATATGCAGTATTGAACACCAACTACATACATTCCAGAAACCTAAGAAATATTATGGTGCCCAGAAATGGAGTAAAGCATCCCTAAAGCCTAATTACTCTTACTGGGGAGACTTGGGGAATTTGTTCAAGTTTAATGTCTCTGGATCTCAGATTCTTCCTTGGTGAAATGGGAAAAAAAGAAAAATCAGAGCCTTTTCCATAAGGCTGTTTGTGAGAATTAAATCAGATAATATGTGTAAAAATGCCAAGAACCTGATGAGGGCTGAAGCCGTGCCAATATCATCAGCCCTCTGGCTGATAACGATGGGTTAGAAATCAGGGCTCTGCAAACTGTGGTCCACAGACCTGCTGTCGGTGTTGCACATAAAATGTAACTGGATGCAGTCGTAACCATTCATGTGCACCACCTGCCTTTACTACTTCTTTATTCTTCCTTCCAAGTGTTTCATTCTTTCTTTTGTTCACTTCCTTCTCCTTCTTTTTCTTTTCTCTACAATGAGCAAAGTCTTAGATACACGGAGCCTTTGCAAAATGGAAGGAAGTGTCCCTTCCTCCTAAGTGGGTGCCAGCCTGCCAAGCCTCACAGTGTGGCTGGGTATCTGGGGCTTGTTTGCACCCCATCATCCCCTGGGTCTGGGGATCTTTAGCCATGAAACAGTCATACATTGCTGTCAGAAGCGGATATTACTAAGACATGACTGAGTTCTTGTTTCTTGGTGCTGCCCTCCTTTTAGTATTCGAATCATCTTGTTCATATCATCCTTTCCTACTAGTGTGTGAACTTCTTCAGAGTTGGATCTATGCTGCATCATCTGTACAGATCACAGAGCTTAGCATTTAGGCTCAATAAGTGCCCATCGAAGTCGTACATAGTGGTACACCTATATCCCAACATTCTAGGAGGCCGAGGCAGGATGACCACATGTTTGAGCCCAGCCTGGGCACCTTGGCAAATTAGTGAGACTATCTCAAAGCAGAAAATAAAAAAGGGGTGGGGATGTAGCTCAGTACAGAGGCCCTGGGTCAATCCCTAGTTTCAGACAAAACAAAACAAAACAAAACCAAAAAAAAAACCTTGTTGACCTCTACAATTCTATTCAGAATTGTGGCTTTTTTTGTTAATTATAAATTATGTCATTTAGTCTGGATATTTCTATAGAGTGCTCTAATTATTAGCATGCTTAAAAGGCAATGGTTGGTTAAAAGTAGGAGCTGACACTTTAATTCTTATTATCCACAAAGAAATGGACAAATGAATGAAAAAAAAGCAAAGATGTACCTTTTGTAACTTGGAAATTTTTAAGGGTGTTTTGGCTTTAAATTAGAAAATGATGAACAGCCCTCTCTCCATCCCCTCCCTTTGTGACAGTCTGTCAGTGGGAAGAAGCAGGGGTGCAGCTCAGCCACAAAGTAACTTCCACTTTCTCCCCAAGCATGACCAAATCCACCTGCATGACACATGATCCAACCCAGCAGCTACTCATCACTTCAGAGTGGGTCCAATTACAGCCACATTTGCAGGAAACTAATCATACTTTCCTGCAAATTGGAGGAAATGCTGTTGTAATCAAATGCGTCACCCTTTTCTTTATGAGTTAAGTCTCCTGGTGTTGTGTGACATTTAGCAGTTGGCATCAAATTTATCTCTTTGCAGAACTCTTTGCATGAGAAATAAAATTCCACCTCGTGCCTGGTTTTGATAGAATTTATTTTTGTCTACATATCCTTTCCAAATCTCTTCTCATTACATTTACAAACTTTGATGTCTTTTTGACCATCTTCCATCTGATTATTGTAGTACACGAGCGTGGGTAAGCACTGTCCATCTTCCACTTGGAATACTCAGTTGATAAATATTTTCCAATGTCTTTATCCATATTTTCACATTTAATCCTCAGAATAGCCCCAGGAGTTATTTTGTGCTATTTCACAAATAGAAATGCAGTAACAGCTGGGTGTGGTGGCACACACCTGTAGTCTCAGCACTAAAGAGGCTGAGATGAGAGAATTGCTATAATTTTGAGGCCAGCTTGGACTACGTAGTGAGTTCAAGGCCAGCCTGAACTACATAGCAAGACCCTCTCTCAAAAAAAAAAAAAAGAAAAAGAAAGAAAAAAATAAAAGAAAAAAAAGGAGAAAAAAGAAAAATGCAATAATAACACTAAAGGAAAAGTTGAAAATAAGCCAGCAAATTTTTAAAACTACATAACTAGTAAAAAGTGAATCTAGTATTTATTAAAGGGTCTGTTTACTTGCTTAGACTGCTGGTAATTTCAAAGCTACATTAATTTTCACACCAATCGAGGGTGGAACTCGGAGAAGGGCAATGGACAGTCGTCAGTCCATATGAGCATTACTGCAGTCTCTCACTGGCTGGGCAGTCGTGTAGGAGGGCTGGTCAGAGCGGTCAGAGGGTTGGATCTTTGAGTATGTGTGCGTGGTGCTGGGGGAATGAACCCAGGTCTTTGCATGTGCCACTACCACTGAGCTACATCTCCAGTGGATCATTTTTAAAATCGTTCCAAACATGATAAGTCATTTAGGCAAGGATTTGACAAGTTATGCTCCTTTTTTTTTTAACAGTTTAAATGGTTGAAAAAATTACTACTTCGACCGAAAAGCTTTCATTCCATCTCGTTCACTTTGCTTGGTGTGTGAAGCCCCCAATAGCAGCCTTTTCCATGAGACCCTCTGACAGAGGAACAGGTCACGGCTGCATGCAAAGTGCGGTATGTGCTGCCACACGTGGATCCTGAGCACGGAAATAGAGCCAGTATTGTAGAAGAATTTGATTCTGGGACTTCAGTTAATTTAAGTTTATTTTTTTTTTTATTTTTACCAAGAACATGTATTGGTACATTGTATACATAATGATCATAATCAACATGGTTATTTTGTACCTGTACATGATACATCTTGGTTTTCCCCCCTCTTCCCCCTTCCCCTCCCCTCCCTTCCATTCACCCACCCCTCCCTATTTGCAGCAAGTGTAGCTACACTTTACCATTTTTCCCCTTTCATCTTACTTTTCATTTAACCTTCTTATTTATACCCCTTTTCCCTATCTAGTTCTCTCTTTTGAGTACTATCTCTCTTTTTTTTTTTTTTTGTAAATAAGGACAAAGGGGTAGAATAGATATTTTGTTTAAGTTTAAATTTTATTGTCTAAATGGGACAGTAAAAGTTAAGAAATTCTTTGCTGAACCATCTCACAGCCTCAGTCTAAATGACTCAGTGACAAGAAAGTCATGCCCACGGGCATTCTGGTTTAATTTGGGGGAATTCTTGCTATTTGTAGGATTCTCTATCCATTGAGATAGGTCTGTGAATGGCTTGCATACATTAGTCACAGTTCGAGAGAAGAAGCTTAATCTCTGTGATGCTACAATCCTAAACATATGTGAAGAGAGACTATGTACCAGCCCACACAGGTGTCTCTGGAAGACACATTTTGTCCCCCAAAGTCGGGATGGAAGCAAAGAGAATGTAACTGTTCCAGGTAGAACCAAAACTTTTCGTTGACACCTGCTGGGTATATTATGCTTAACGTGTATTATGGCTTGTGTCTAGACACACACCCAAAGCCTAATGTGCTCATAGGTGAGGCTTTTTAGGGCCTGCAAGGTCTAGGGTGTGTGACACTGGAATTAAAAGTGTGTGCTACTAGATTAGCTCATCGTTTGGTTTAGTATAGTTCTGGGTGTGGATAATGGGAAGGCCCACTCCAGTTGCGGGTGGCACCAAGCAGAATGTTTATGGCCTGAAATGGATAAAATGGAAAGGGAAGCTGGCTGCTTCCATTGCTTTCGGCTTGCCGCCTCCTGCCTGGCCCACCGTGGCCTGTTACTCCTGTGCTATTCCACTCCCCCCTGCTGCCCTGCCTGGAGACAGTTGGCGAGAAACTGAAACCTCTACAAACTTTGAGCCAGAATAAACCTTTCCTCCTTTAACTTGTGGGTGCCACGTATTTTGTCCTAGCAACAAGGAAGTAACCAAGACAACATGGAAGGAAATTCTATTTGAATTTAAGTCCCAGTGGGTGGCAGGGATTCCACTATGGAATCCTTCATCCTCTTCTCCATCTGCTGGAAGATAAAGCCCAGACAGGTAACCAGTTTCTCACCACCACCCTTTACTCCTAATTTGAAAAAGTGTGAAAGAAATGGAATAGAAAGTCAGTCAAAATTCATGGCATAGGGGTAAAGTCTACTGAGAGCGATGTTCTAACAAAATCCATCCTGTGTTTAGATCTTGGATGTGCTCCTGTTGCCTTTACATGCAAAAGTTTTTATCCTTTGCACCAGCCTGAGTCTCCCATCCTGCTTCTGTCAGTTCTATGAAAGACTAACAGAAAATACAATGTCAAGTGAAATAAGTCAGGTACACAAGCTTCAGTATGGTACAGTATCTCTCATTTTAGTAAGGAAAAGTACAAAGAGCACAATAAAGGATGGATAGAGAGAGGCAAGGGCTAGATCTCTTGTAAACAGGAAGTGGTCCAAGGGAACATGGACAAGAGGAGAAGGGGAGGGCAATGGGAAACAAGTAGAATAAAGATATGCCATGTAGAGGAAGCTAACAATCTAAACAAATATAAATGTTATATTTCACAAACATGAGATAAGATTAAAAATAACAAGAACAAAGAAGAGGGAAGGGATTTAGAGGAGGAGAGAGGGAAATGGGAAGAAAAGGGAAGGGGATTAAAAAAGAATCAAGAATCAAACTGTATTATTACATGTACCCACTGCCCAAGAAGATTGTAAACTGCATGCACTCCAAACATGTGCTACAAAATAAAAGAGAGAAATTTTATTTCTCTGTAAGTTAACCAAGTTAACTATTGTTATTTATAATCCCAAGCCCAGATTTGTATAGTTATATAAACTATTGCCATGTTGTTATAGTTGGTATTGAGTTTACTAATTGAGGTGTAGAGAAGGAGGAATTCTTCGAAAGGTGGCTGTTACTATTTGAACTTCTTACATACAATGCTAAAGAAGTTAGAACTGGGAAAGATTTTATCTGTGAAGCCCTCAAACTGACAAGAAACAATAGATATAGCCCACTTCTTTGGATCCACCAAAAGAAACCAGGTATGACACGGTCATCTTCTACCACTGCGTTCCGAGCTAATGCCCATAGGGGAGAGGAGATAAGGTGGGAATGTGGTAACTTCTAACTTTGAGAGTCACAGGAATTGCCAGCTTCTCTTTCCTACCTTGGCTTTCAGAAAACCCAAAATTAAATTTAAAGTTTGGAAGACAGAAAATACATAAAACTTCCTAAATGAAAGATTTGGCTTATCTATTTCCAGTTCCATAATACTGTTTTAAATTTTATATTTATATTTCAGGAGGCTTGCTTTTCTCTTTGCATTGAGATAGTCTCAAATAATTGTTTCGAGCATCGATAGGATATCAAATTCAAGTAAGTGATTTGTCTCATTCAAAAGAACAACCTTTCCTGAGTACGCACAATGGCTGGATGTGGGGAGCAAAGACCTAGCTTCTTTCAATGAGGGGTACAACCTAGATCTGAGTAGCAATCCCTATGGACAGCTCACTGCTTTAAGAAATGAGGCACATAGTGGAGGCCTCTGGGAGGAAGCACACAGGAGCATGAAGATGGCAGTGCAAGGAATTCACGACAGTCCGTGGACATGATCTTGCCCTTTTGGAGTCAAGAAATTGGTTGATGTTTGCACACCTGTGCTATGAGGGCTTCTATGAGCACAAACTGAGAAAGTCCACCATAAGACTGAAGAACAGGCCAAGTAGTGTCAGGAAAAAGGTGATCCTGGAGGCTTAGAAAGGTATCAAACAGCTTCCTGAATGAAGTACAGTAAGATGATAGCTGGGCTTGATGAGAATAGGAAAGAGATTCAGAGAACAAGTTGGCTGATGGGGAAGGCAAAGAAGTTGGAGGCATGTAGAAAATCATCTCCTCTCCAAAGGTCGACATTAAGGTAAGAGTTGACCTTAGCACGTAGGGTCACAGATAAAATCAGTAGCTATAAAAAGCCTAAGAAGAATTACCCAAATTAAGACTACTTCTTAACTAAGAAGTCTGATAGTGAGGAGTACAATGAAATCTACTTCCCAAGTGGAATAGATGTTTTGACTCTGGAATGATCCTCATACAAGGTCATGTGATCTGTGACTTGGGCAAATCAGTGAATCTGTTTCAGAATCAGTTTGATTACTTATAAAATGAAGCTGAGAATGCCTAGCTTGTAGAATATTGCTATGCCTATTAAATGAGACAGAGATCTTCAAGTTCCTGGCAAGTCCAAAGTCCTGGATGAATGATAGTGACATCTCGTTTCCCTGGTTTTTCTGCTCTTCCTGATCATGTTTCTGTTGATCAGAACACACATGTGACCATTATGGTGATATGTCAAACTGAATAGATTAAGAAACACCTAGAAGATTAGTAAGACACACTTTGGGGTATATCTTTGGAGTGTGTTCACAAATAATTGGCATATATCCTGGCGAACTGAGAAGAGGACACCCACAACAGTTGTTGGTGGCACCAACCAATACGCATATAGTTACATGGAATAAAAGCAAAAGAAGGAAGAAGTTGGTCCATGTTTTGAAGAGATTCTTTCTGCTTCAGAGAGTGCATCTTTTGCTGTCATTCCCTGTAGACATCAGATTCCAGTTTCTTCAGCATGACAACACAAAATCATATCAACAACTCTCCAAGGAGCTCCCAGGCCTTTGGTTTTAGACTAGTGCTGTATCCCTGATCCCATTTGTTCTCCGGTTTCCAGCTTCTTGGATTGAACAGCTGGCTGTTCTGGTTCTCCAATGTGCAGAATGCCATCGTGGGCTATCTCGCTCTGATCCTGTAAACCTACTTGATAAATCCCTTTGCATAATATCTAGAGAACTCTAAACAATATGAACATTCCCTGATCTGCCTTGTAAACCCAAATCCTATCTATTAAGTTCCAGATCCCTTGCCTCTATCTTCATGTGTCTTCCCAGTATGCTATCATCTGAGATCTAGATTCAACTTCTGTTTTTGGCCATTGGGGGACTTTAACTGAGTTTTCCTGTGGCATTATGCATCATCAGACATCACAGAGCTTTAAGGCCATGATTTATCCCTCTCACTCAGTTGTAATATCCTGGAGGACAAGATCCAGGTCTTGATTTATCCAAATGGAGTGCAAGTTGACCACAGGAGACCCTGACCTGTTGCAAACTATGCTAGTATCCAGGGATGTGAGAATGAGCAAGGCACAGATCGGACTGAGATATTTTCCAGGAGGCTGGCAAATCTGGCAAGAGAGAATCACAGGTAGTAGATTCCCAAGACAAAACTGGATCATAATGGATGTTTTCAGAAAATGCAACTATGGAGGGAGAACTTGGGAGACTGATGAACAAAATTGGAAGTCTAAAAGTATATTAGAATTTCCCAGTCTTTGGGGGAAAAAATTAAAAAGAGGTATGAGAAATATTTATCATACTCAGTATGGCCAGAGAAAAGTTGCTAGGAGTTGTGAGAATTTTATAGTAACTAATATGAAATAGGAATCACAATAATGGTAATAGAAAAGCTGATTTTTTTAAAAAGTGAAAAAAATGTGCCCCTAAATATTCACTAATTTATCTCCCTAAGAAGCATTTACGGCAGATCTAAATTGTTGTAGGCACAACACTCTACACATAAAATGTAAATCTGATAGTATTTGCCCTTAAGGAGTTATAGTAAAGGAAAAAGAAAAGCGGAAAGATAATCACTACCAAGTGCAATACTGCAATGATGTAAAGCAGCACAGGTAATAAAGAGAATGGAGGATTCCTAGTTTGTAGAATCACACAGGAAGAAGAGGCCAATTTTTTGTGCAGAGAGGACAGACTTAAGAAAATATTAAAGAAATATATCGAAGCGTACTAGCTGTTTTTCGGGAAGACTGAGAATTCCCAGTGGAGGGCTGGCATGAGGATATAAACCTATAAATGGAGCAGGTGAGAAGATCAAGTGGTCGTTTGGTAACATTGGTACATGGGGCCAGGCACAGAGTGAAAATGGACCCAAACGTAACAACCAGTTCACAAAGGACTCCATGTGTGTGCTACAGAGAAACTTCAATATTAGGCTAAGGTAATGAGAAGGCATGAAGTGTTGTTTGACGGTGAAGTCTCAGGATGAATCTGCATTTTTGATCATTCTGTCAGCGTATCAGTTGAGACAAAACAGGCAGCAAAGAGTAAGGTTAGATGACTGCAATGTCCCAGGTGAAAGATGGAGAGAAACTAGTTAAGGCAGTACAAGTGGGAGCAGCGAGAAGGGAGTGCACACAGAGATATAAAAGATATCTCAAGAGCCCAGCCATAGATATAACTAGAAGAATGTGTCAAGGGTGACTTTACAATCTTCATATTTGATTTTCCAGATGGATGAAAAAGGTTATCATCATCCCTTCCACTGAATGCACACAAAAATAGATCCATTACCGATTGTTTTTATTTTTCAGTAGCTATTCAGTCGCTTTTCCAGTAGAATTTGCTGGAATTGATGCTGCGGATTGTGTAGTAATTTTGAAATTTAATTGTAAGAAAATCAGGTTAATGTAAAGAAACTATGTATCACTCAACTTGCTGATAAAAAACACATGACACCCACAATTTAAAGGAGAAGAGGTTTATTTTGACTTGATGTAGTTTCAGAGGTTGCAGACCACAGTCATCCAGCTTTGAACCAGAAGTATCGTGGTGGAAGGGCACAGTGGAGGAACACTCTAGGAAGCAGAGAGCAGGGGAAGAGTGCCATTAAAAAGAAATCAATAACTTTGAACAGAAACAAGAAAGGGATTCCTGAGGGCATCTCAGGAATCAGCAAGACACTGCCCATTACAAGTTTAGGGTTGCAAATGTTTCATTTGAGGAGAGAGCACATAGGAGGCGTCTCAAAAAGGGCTGCCTAAGGAACTGGCTCCCTGGTATTCATCTCACCATACACAACAATCTAGGCACTCGGAAAAGACTGCAGCCATATTGAAGAGAGTTCGACGCTTCTGCTAATGGTAGACCCTGGTGTCCACCACATGATGCTGGTTTTACTGGCATGCAGAATGCAAAAGTTGTGAGTCATGGAAGCCTCAACCTAGATTTCAAAGAAAGGCCTGAGAAACTATGCAATGTGTCCCTGACAGGTGGATACTTAAAACTGGAAGTGAAGCTGGAAGTGTAGAGGAGACCACAAGAAATCCTATATGACAGGAATGTGGGTCACATCTAAAGGAAAGCCCAAGGAAGCTGGCACAGCCCAACCCAGGAGACAAGGCATGTGGACTGGAAATGGCAAGACCATGGAAGGGACTTTCCAAGCCCTGCAGACCTCATATCATACCACCAGGTGCCCCACATACTAGCACTTAGTGTTTTCCCTGTTGGGTTTAGGCCTTGCTTTGGTCCCATTCTCTTCTATTTCCCATTCCTGCCTTTGGGAATGGAAATGTTTACCATGTGTCACTGTTTTATATAACTTGCTTTTTAAATTTTACATGGGCTTATAGCTAAGAGTTATAATTGTGTCTCAGAGGGAACATTAACTTGGACTTTTGAGCAATGCTGTAATTGTTGAGACTTTGGGGAAGAAATTAGTGTATTTTTGGTTGTACACAGGATAATTATATCATGTTAAGGAGAATTATGTCCTTGCTCTTGCGTTTATTTGAAGATTAAGTGTGAGCTAAAGAGATGTGATCAAGTGTCAAGTTAACAAGAGATAGACTAGTGCTACTTATTCTTGATTTCAGCTTGACTGAATTGAGAGGTGATTGGATGGTGATGCACTAATCTCATCAGTGGAATAATCCACTGCTGAGTTTGTAGCTGAATGAATTATTAGGAGGTGTGGCCTAGTTGTAGGAAGTTGGTCATGGAGACTTGACCTTGGAAAGTATGTCAGTCCCTGGCCCTTTCCTCTCAGGCACTGTTCCCCTCTTGTGTTTCCTGACCACCATGAAGTAAGAAGCTTTGCTTCACCCTGCCCTTTTATCAGGCTGTTTCTGCTTTGGGGCCAGCTGATCGTAGACTGTAACCTCTGATACTGTGAGCCAAAATAAACCTCTCTTTTAAATTGCACGTGTCAGGTGATTTGTCCCAACAATGAGAAAACTAATACCCTCTATTATATTATATATCTATATCTATACACCTACATACGCATCTTTATACACACATACATACATGCATATCTTTAATAGGCTATGATTGGCAAATGACTGGCAGTATTGAAGCAAATTCAGGGATAAGCAATCATAGAAGCAGAGTTTGGACATGTTGCATTGAAACAAATCTGCTCAATCTCCAACTGAGTAGAGACTATGATTTGTAGCACAATCATTTAGTTTACTTAACTGGGCATGAAATCGGCCAATAGATTAAATAACTCAGGTGATTTTAATTCTGAATTACTAGAAGTATTTAAATACTTTTAATAAAAATCCAACTTATCCAGACCTAATAGTTGATGACCATGTCATCTAGAAGATCTTTTACATGTATAACATCTAAATATAGGTATTCTTACCCTCACTTTAAACATTAAGGAATGGACTCTAGAAGAATCTAAATGAGTGACAAGGTCTCCTGGTTTTAGGGTTTAAATTTAGGTGTCATTTCATATCCCGAGCACACATCACAATGATTTACTTTCTCCTAAGATATATTAAAATAGAGAGCAAAGTTTTTTGTTTTGTTTTGTTTTTTTCTCTAAGAGCTCATTGTATCATAAGCTTTCCATCTTCAAATCTCTGATATAACATTTCATAATACAAAAGATCTCCTGTTTGCTTAGGGTTCTCTAGAAGAACAGAACACACAGAATCATATATACATATTTATATAATAATATAAATATACTAATATATATATGATTATATGTGGCTGGTTTTGCGCAACAGTGAAAACAACACTTCACCGATACTTCAGATCAGAGGCGGCACACTGTGTCTTCGAACATTTTCTCCAATTTTTTTTTGGAACACAATCACATTTATTGATTGATCGATTGTCTCCAGGTGCCTTTGTGCTACAAAAGCAAAAGGCTTTCACTTTTGTGCTGTGTCACAACATTTGTGACAGAGGCAAACTTGCCCACACAGCCTAGAATATAACCCTATTGATATACATAGGCTCTTAAACGAAAAACACTGCTGGCCCCTACTTTGGAGTCACACTGGTGTCTGTGCACAGTTTCCATAATTTACTTCTTCCACTTGTTGCAGGCATGGCTTTCTTCAGCAGCGGGAGGAGGAGAAGAAGAAATAAAGAAGAAAGGAATCTGATGTCCTCTGGTCCTCCCACTCAACGGGCTGTGTGCTAGACTTTGGATCTCTATCTAATAGTGACAAGCATCAAAATCTACTTATAATCCCATTTTGTCTATTGAGAAAGTGAGGTTCAGTGAAACTGTGATTTTCATATGACTTTGTATTCATGATAAGCCAAGATTTTGTCTCTGTGATTTTTAACTACTCAGCATCTCTCTCAGGAACGATCCTTCTCCTTAGGCAGTAGAATGAATGAGTTAATTATTAGAACCTTGTAAATATTGGGAAATCTTTGGGTAAGGTTGATACGTATCATTATTTAAGGGGCCCAGCCAGTGATAGCCCTGTTTTCCAGAACTAAAAATTGATATACATAAAATAGGACTCAAAATATCATATTTATTACTAACAAAGCACTCCTGGAGGATGGGGCTGAGGAAACAAGCTAACAAAGACGTATAAATACTGCATCTCTACATTAAACTTCCCTACCTTCTTACAGATGACTTGGAACCTATTTCCACCTTCTCGTGGGACCAGCTGATGAACAGCTCGCCCCGTATTACCTGCAAACAGCCCTGGATCCCTGCTGTCAGGGAGCTGAGGCCCAGGAGAAAGAAGAGGCTGAGCCCATTTGCTAGAATTCATTAATCAGAAAAACTCCTCCTTCCCTGGAACAACAAAGGAACAACGGAAATTTTACTCTCAAGGAGGCCACTCTACAATGAAACAGGAAACAATGAGAGAAGGTGTCCCTGCTACCAGCTAATTTATTTTTTTCAGGATCTGAGTCTGGAATTCCTCTTCTCGCCTAAGCCTTGCAGCCAGGTAGCCAGTGACCTTCGGGAAGATGCAGGTACTAAAAAGTGGACGCAGACCCCGTGAGCAGCCCTGCAGTGTACTTCAGGTGAGCATCAGACAGGGGACCCAGTTCTGACCAGACTGGGCTCCCACCTGCCATTTCCTCCTGGCCTTGCACCCTTTTCCCTATTCTACCACATTTTGGAAGACGTCATATTTGACCTGGATGAGCCAATGCCATCGTTCATGTCCTCAGTGAGTATTAATACAGAAACTATCCAGAAGAAGCTGTCGTCCCAGCCCACCCAAGGACAGCAGAATCTTGCCTTTGTGAAGTCATTTCATTAGATTTGCCTAGTAGGTAGAAAATATATGGAGATAAAGGGTGATAGAATGCTAGCTATGCAGGAATTCCCCGACGTGCCCCCTGAAAGCTATGGAAGATGTACTTCGTGCATCCCGAGAACACAGACTGCACGACTCCATCCCTTCTCAGGTGCCGACATCGGACCAGGCATCGAGTCTGGCGAAGATCCCAGTGTTTTAACACAAAAGGCGTATTCAACATATACTAGAGTGTTGAGATGATTATCGTGAAACAGTGCCGTTTCCCTTCAGGGACAGATAGCTCGCCTGCAGGAAGTTTCTGAGAATCTTGCAGCCCTCTGACAACCTTTGCTCCTTTTCTCTGCCAAAGCAGCCAGGAAACGAGTGCAACGCTCCCTGAGCTCTAGGGCTGTTCTCCGTGGATGGCTTTGACTTGTGCCCTGCGGGACCCCTCGGGCTAGCAAGCTGGCCACAGACCATGAACAGGTGGCCCAGGGTGCCCTCTGAAGCAGAAGCGTCCGAGACACTGGTGGAAGCACAGCAGGGTGGTCTATTCTGCTAGTCAGGTGGCATGTGCAGCTGCACTTAAGTTGGATCTTAGGAGATGAAATCATTCTTTTAGAAGAAAAGAGGAATCCAGAATATGATGGAGTTCGTGATGGCAGATCTGAGGAAGAAAATGTCAGGGGCAAAGGAGCAGGGCAAAGCCAGACCCACAGACCACAGAAATCCCACCACTGCCTTTTTCTACAGAGCTCCCAGGTCAGTGCCGGATCACTGAGGAACTTGGCACAGTGTGTGTAAAATGGAACATCCGATGGATCGGTGTGGTGCCTTCTGCAGAAGAGCCCCTGCTCTGGCAGACAGTGGTATTTGATGGCCCATAAGCTCATCAGTGACTTACTCTTCAAATGGGAAAAAGAAGGAGAAAGGAGAAGGAAAGGAGGAGGAAGAGGAGACCAAGGAAACAGCTCTGGGATCTACAACAGGTTATCCAGTATTATGAGGATAAGCAACATGGAGAAAGGTGCTCCTAAAATGGGAGGAACTTATGGGGCGATTAAAGGAGAAAAATAGAATAAATTTTCAGTTGACATTTAGCTGCTGTGAGAATTATCAAGCTAATTTATGGTGATTGCTTCCACAAGGACATGAAGGTCTTGATTGTTTCAACAACTGATCTACAAACATAATGAATATCAACTACTGGTAAGATCTATAGCTATGCCAGGTAGAGTGACAAAGCAGAACATGGAATTTGTTGAGTGCCTTCTGTGTGCCGAGCATGTTGTCACATTTAATCCACCTGAAATCATGTAGTGGAAGTGTAATTGTCAGCCTTCTGTGAGTATACCAAGCCGTGCAAAGAGGATATAGTTACAAAGCAAAATGCTAGACAGACAGACTCCATACAGACCTGGAACACACCACTCCACTGTGGCACATGCCCCTGCAGGCAGGAAGTCTCTGTGAGTAGCAGGAGATGTGCCCAGAGCTGCACACAGGCCTTGGTACCCAGCGGGCTCTATGAATCGTGCTATGCATCATCTAGCCTTAACCTACGAGTTATGGGAAGTAACCAAAAGTTTTAAACCTGGGAACATGATCGTGCTTCTCAAGAATCTACATGAACACTCTAGCAATAGTGTGCAAATGCAAGAGAGAAAGACCAGCAATAGCAGGAACAGCCAGGCAGCAGGAACAGCACTCCAGATTAAGAAACAAAATGCAAGATGGTGAAAGAACATTGAGGGTTCAGAGCTCAGTTCAAGGCATGGGAACGGAAGAGAACTAATAGGAAGGGACAACTGTTTGAAATAGGATGCTAGAGAGAGGAAAGTAGGTTGGTTTTTATTTTGAGTTTGAATTTCTGCGTGGCTGACATAGGACAAGGTGACGCTGTGGTCAAGACCTGACTACACTGAGCTGTAAAACACACAGAGCCCCTTTTAGGCTGGAGTACTATGTACATAGTGAGAGAAAAATCAAGCAAAAGTACCAGGGTCCTTGTCTTGTACATCCAAAGAGATGCAAAAATAGCGGCAAGATGACCGCGTTAAGAGTCATGGGAAACCTTGTGCCGTGAGCTGAGTAGTTGCCCCCAAAATTCATGCCTATCAAGAACCTGAGAGTGTGACATTATTTGGAAATAGATTTTTTTAGCTGTAATTAAAGATTTTGAGTTGAAAGGAACATGGATTTCAGTGATCAGCGTCCTTATAAAAAAGAGAGAGTAAAAAGAGAGAGAGAGAGCCCATGGAGACATACACAGGAAAAACTATGCCAAGACCAAAGGAGAGAATTGAAAGATGCCTGCACCCGGCCAGGGTATGAGGATTCACTGGGGGTTGGAAGAGGCAAGAGAGGGTCTCCCCAAGAGCCTTTGAAAGGAGAGCAGCCATGCCAATACCTTAAGGTTGGACCTTTGGTTTCCACGACAATATGGGAATAAATTTCTATCACCTCAAATCACCAGATCCTAGTATTTGCCAAAATGGCCCTAGGAAGCTAGCAGACCCTCTTTTTAAGGAGCCAGTTCTAGACCAGAGAAGCAGCTGTGTATTCGGCAGTGCTTCTCCACGGGACTGGGACAGAGCTCCTCCTACTTCAAGAGAGCCCAGGAATAGAGGAGACATCCCTGAGGGAGAGGGGAGAGAACAAGATGGTCGTGTCACAGTGCCTCACAAGCCTCCCCTCCACTGTCCAGAGGACACAGGTTCTCTGAGGCCAGATGGGCTGCTGTCAAAGCTGCTGCTGTGTGGCCTGTATGGAACTGTGTGGAGCTGTTTCCCTGGCAACGCCACACTCTGATGCACACCTGGTCCTCAGGTAAAGACCAGAGCCTGCCCTCACCTTTGAGATGGGCATGGCTAGCAAATCTTCAGCCCTAACATTACAGCCCTATTCTCCGATGCTAAGAAAGGCTGAGCCTCAGCTGATGGGTCACGGATGACTCGTTTAGGTCTCCTCTACTGTAGCTCCTGGGTCTGTCCTGGAACACACTCCCAGTGTCACCGCACTTGCCAGGGCACAGCCTCTCTGTTGGGCAGGTTCACCCTAGCCTCCTCCAGAAGATTTAGCCCCGACACACTGCTAACTGCATCCTCTCCGGCCCAGTGTGCAATTTCGCCCTACAAGGGGTGATCGAAATATACTTTGCTTAAATTTTTAAAAGTTTATTGCAGAAAAAGACACTTCCATTGAACCCCAAAAGACTCTCCCTTGCTTCAAAATGATCCCATCTTTCTCCCCACTTTCCAAAGCAGTTCTGGAAGTCCTTTTTACGAGTGTCTTTGTGAGATGTGATAAAATAAGGCGAATTATGCTGCCAAGTACCATCCAGCGTAAAGACAGGATAACGAATACACTGCAGTGTGTCCTTGTCCACCTTATTCACCACGTGTGGCACTATGTGACTTCTGGCTCTTCCCCCAAATCAAAATGATGATGGCCACAAAAAAAAAAAAAAAAACCAAAAAAACATTTTGAATCAACCCAGGACATCTAAGTAGCCAAGATGTGCAATTAAAGACAGAGAGAGGACTCCCAGAACTGCTTTAGAAAGTGTCAGAAATGATGCCATAAGTATGTTCGAAGTAAGAGTGAATGTTTTGAGGGGATTAGTGGCAATAGGATGTTAATTGTATTTTTTAAACATTTAAACACTCAACGTTCTTTTTTGGTCACACCTTGTACGGGGCCTGTAACTCCTTGGCTCTCCACCAATCAGTGAAGTTTTTCTCCCAAGATGAATAGAAAGAAAATTTAAAAGATTTTTATTCTGTTTACTCTGCAGCAATATTACAATGTATATGAAGGAAGGCATAATTAAATAGCCTGCCAATAAATGACAACCTGCTTCATACTGGACTTTTACTTCCCTAGCTGGTCTGGCTACCCGGAGAATAAAAGCCCCTGGACTGGTCATTTTTGAACCATCCTGGTAGTCAATCATTTGGCTTGGGGGCTATCACCCAGTTCCCTTCACCCGCCTCTGTGGCAAGCTCCTGCGATCATTGCTCCTTTCAAAACTAGCAGCCAAACCTCCCTGACGTCCTAAGGGATCCACACCTGCACTTTGCAAAGTTTACAGTGAGTGGATTTGGGAGTCAGACTCTTCAGGCTGCATCCTGCGTCTGCCACTTAGGTAAATGACTGGCTAAGCATACCGGGCTCATACAAGGATGGATGGAGTCGTGTAAGTCTGTTCACTGCAGAGCAGGGCTGGGTACTCAGGGAACAGCAGTAAGGATCGGATGGCACTGGGGGACTGTTGACTTTGACAGCGCTGACCACATCTCAGGCTTCTCCTCAGCCTCTAACTCTGCATTACTCTCTTGGAAGACATTCACCATTTTGTAAGTATGAAATCTGTCTATTTGGGGGAACTTTATACTACATTATGAATTCCCCTGGGATCATCATGTTTTATGCTTCCCATACTGCTGGGAACTAGGTACAGTGCCCAGTTCATAGAGATTTAACAAAAGTATTGTCCGTATGCCCTTCTTTACCATATTCACTCTTTAGTAGGATGTACAAAATGGGCCAGATATACTTGAAAAAAATTACTAAATTACGGACAAAATATTTCTACAACTAAAACCTGAGCTCTATATTGGCTGACAATTATATGAGCGGTTTGAAAAGGCAAAGCACATATTGTACATTTTTCTATTGCCAGAAATACTTTGAATGGAGCTATACAGTATTTTTTCTCTTTTTAGAGGTTACTTAATTCTATCAATCTTATTTGCCATTCAATTCTAAAGCCAACACGCCACACATACCATATATCAAGAACCAAATGTAGTCTCCTGAATATTAATTAACATTGTTTCAAAGAGACGGCCACTGTTTATCATTGATTTAAATTAAATATTGAGAAGGAAATTAAAGAGATTTTTATTTTCATTTATTCAGCAGTA
Organism: Hystrix cristata; assembly: GCA_004026905.1. Classification (NCBI taxonomy): domain Eukaryota; kingdom Metazoa; phylum Chordata; class Mammalia; order Rodentia; family Hystricidae; genus Hystrix; species Hystrix cristata. The sequence goes on from PVJO010006101.1 coordinate 67,754, forward strand.
ACATTACAATTTATACAAATGAAGGCATAATTAAACAGTCTGCCATTAAATTACAATCTGCATCTCATGTAAGCAAACATATTAAAATTGAAAATGCTTGTCATGAATACAAAACCAGCTTGCTTCAATAAGAATTATTCAGGATATATGATCCACATTTAAGCAATTGTTATGTTTATTTTCCAAATGGGATTGCAGCTTTTTGGATGTGACCAGACTTATGGCTTGCATTAATTTTAAGATAGATAGTTGATAATAGTGATTCTAAGACTATTAATAATAACTCATGCCGTATTAATCCCTAGGAAGCACTTAACTCACATTAATTTAATAACTTAATTCACGAACTAGGTATCATTATTTTCTCCTCTAAGGAGTGTCTTTTTTCTCCTCTTTGTTTTGTATTGTTTGAGGAGGGGGGAGAGAAAAGTCACTAGGAATCAGGGATGGGCAGATGAAGGGAGAGAAACACTCCCTCTAAGCTCCAGTGCTTGTAGTGTATAAGAGAAGGAAACAAAATCCAAAAGTGAGGCTGCGACAGAGAATTTGACTCTGAGGATCAGCTGATGGTTCATCATAAACTATTCCAGAGGGGATCAAATGTATGTGTCAAATTCCTTCTCTTCAAATAACACTGGTCATGCCTGTGTCCTTTTTTCAGTACCCTTTATCATGGTGTGATCGACATGCAAAATCCTATATATATTTGATGCACACAACTTGATGGGTTTGGAAGTAACATACAACCATGAAACCATCACCAACATCAAGTTGTTAACATCTATCTCCACCAGAAGTTTCCTCTGGCCCTCTTGATTTATTGACTTTTATTGTGTGCGTACATTAAGAAAATTTAAAATCTACCCTCTAAGCCAATGTTTGCAGATTCTACCACTGTTAGTTACAGGCAGAGATTACTCTTATACAGCTGTGTGGCAAGCTATGAAAGGACCCACTTTGCCTAATGAAAACTGTACACTTTGACGAATCCTTACCCCAGAGCTACTAGTGCAGCTTCTAGTGCTGAGAATTCTGTGCCCAGGAGCACTGTTGTTTTATAACACCCCCACACCATGGCTCTCAGCTCTCCCTCTCCCATATACCTCCCGTTCAAGTGGTTACCATAAAAGGATCATTGGAAAGAAACACAGAGTAGCCTTGCCTGCTCCCACCCTGACTGAAAAGGACCAGGCTCCCAAACTCACCACTGAGCAATCAGGGCTGAAAGATTGCAATCTGGTGGCTCCTGGCTGCTGATGAAGGGTCACTACTTTCTGTCATGTGCTGATCTCAGAGAAAAGACTCCTTGATAGAAGAGCCAAATCCTTCATTGCAGCACATGCTTAAAGCTCTGCTGTAGCCCCAGCCTTGGGTACCACAAGGCATGCTCTTAGCTGTGAATCAATTTTCTTTTTTCTTAAGCAAACCAAAGTAGGTTACTAAAGCAAACATCCACCAGATATTAACTTATATGCTCACCAAATCTAACTTCAAGTTCGTTTGTTTCTTTGTCTATTCCCAGCTTCCCCCTACGGCTCAATTTTAAGTCCTCTTGAACAGGCTAGCTCCAAAATCAACAGATGGTTTGGGGAATATGTCCCATGTCTATTCATTTCCACGCCCAACTAACTGAATCTAAATCCTCACGTTCTGTTCCACAACAGTCTTTCGAGAAACAATTATGAATTGCTGATTCCCAAACTTTTTACCAGTGTTAGCATTAGGTCAGCAGAAATTTTGGAAACACAATTTGAGTCTAAATTCCTTAACTTTCATCAACTAGCCAGGATATCTTCCTTCCTTCCTTCTTTCCTTCCTTCCTTCCTTCTTTCCTTCCCTCTTTCCTTCCTTCCTTACTTCCTTCCTTCCTTCCTTCCTTCCTTCCTTCCTTCATTGTAGATCTATTTTATAACTTCTAGAAAACAGAACAATATACACACTGGTAAGTGGTAGATCCAAGAAGTCCTGGTCTAAAATTCAGCATTCTTTCTGTGGCCCTTGACTCTTGCCTTGTCATAGCAATGGGCACATGGAGACAGACGGAGATTTTCAGTGGGACATATTTGGGGTACTGCTTAGAAACCTCCTTAACTAAAAAAGTTATTTTTAGACCTCTTAAGAGCATGTTTTTCAAATTAACTTTTTATTAACATGCATTCATTGTGCATATTAATAGGGTCCAATGTGATTTTTCAACAGATGCATACATCATGCTCTGATCAAATCTAGCTCTCTTTTCTCCCACTTCTGTCTCTTTCCAGTGTCCAGTAATTACTATTCTACATTCAGGTTAATGATTCTGGCTTCCTAAGATATGAAATAGAACCTACAGTACTTGTCTTTCTATGTCTGGCTTATTTCACTAAACTTCTAGAACAAAATCATGGCTCAATTCCAATGCACTCCAACATAAACACTGCAGTGATTGTCTCCACACAAACCTGTGCCCCCCTCTCCTTCAGGACTCCAGGGTGGTGCCATTCTGTTCCACTTGAGCTCTTTAGCAACTCAGCTGCTTTTCTGGGTCGAGGTTCACTGTTCTTGAATCCATGTTTCCCTTCTCTCATTCCAGGCCCATCCACTTTCCCCTATGTTTCCCCAAGCACCTCTGATTGTCCAACTCAGAACTACTTCTATTAAGAAAGAGAAATTTCAAAAAGGAAAAGAAAGAGAAAAAATAGAAAGAGACGTGTACAAGAACTCAGTTTCTCTCTCTTAGTCTGGTATTTTCTCCATGACAGTGATATTTGCTTGATCATCTGTCAGCATCATTTTTCTGCCTAGAAATCTGGAGTTATTTGGTATTCTCCTGCCTCCAGTTGTGACAAAGATATTGGAAAATCATTATCTTTGGCAGCAAGCATTTCACTTGCAACTAAATCTGACTGTAAAATTGCCAGTGCAATGGGTTTTACTAAATGATGGTTACTGATTGAATTGCTTTGATAGACATTTGGTGAAATCAGTATTTAACTCTCCAGAGTTATGGCCCTAAAATTTGTTTTCTCTATAGTTGCCTTTCATTTTTCTCCAAACTAATGGTAATGGCAAATGGCTCTCTATCTTACTGTGAGTCCTTCTACTATAACCCACTGTTACAATGCAAAATCATTAGCATGATGAAAAATTAATTAGGAAAGTCTGTTGCAATTTATAAATATGCATTTGTGGTTAAATAAATTTGAAGTTTTGGATTTCACTTGCAACCCCTCAGGGTGAATATTTTGCAGTCTTCTAGTGTACCAAACAAGAAACCTAATCAGATTGGTTATGCCATAAATGGAAGTCATTTATTTGGTCCTAATTGGGATCTGAAAAGTTATTAGAGTATATTTTTGGAGTTTGTTCAAATTAATTATCGTGAAGCAAATGGATTTATAGGCAAACTACTTTCTCAAAACAGGTTTTTTTCCTGAACCAGCTGTGCCTTGTTTTAACAAATAAAAATTATATGAATAGAACAAATATTGTGGGCTATCACCTAAGTACAAAGAAGTAGACAGATCTAGGTATAGGGCCAAGGTTTAGGATGTAATAAAATAAATATACTTGTGCTCTCAGAAGCCACTTCATTCATCCTTCTACCATATATCCAATGGTAGAAACAAAAGAAATTTACTGCATGGAGGAAACACTCTACTGTGCAGTTGGCTTTAGGAAAACATAGCTTTGTTGTATACATCTAGACTTTCTCACACATAATAACCATGCAAGTAAAAATAATTTTAATTTCTTACGCTTATATACAAGAGGTGATCAAAATATGATGAGTATTTAAATTAAAAGCATTACAGTAAAAGACGCAGTGCCAAGGAGGATGGAATAAATGTGTTCAAAGTAAGGGGGAGTAGTTTGAGGGAAACTAATGGCAATGTGTCATTTACTGTAACAATTTTTTTAAATTTACAAAGTCACCATATGTTTGATCACCCCATATACATCAAGTGTTTACTGCAATTTCTGTCAAATAAAAGCATTCCTGTGTATCCTCATCCACTTTGCTCACCAGCTCTGGCACTGTATGACTTCGCAATCTTCCTGAAAGTCAAAATTACCATAAAAAGTAAATGTTTTTAATCAGGTCAGGACAGCAAGGCAACTATGACAGCACAACTAAAGACATTCATGAAAGAAGATTTCTAGAACTGCTTCAGAAAGTGGCATGAATGATGGGATACATGTGTTAACAGCAAGGGGCAGTATCTTGCGAGGGATTGATGGCAATGTATCATTTACTGTAACAATTTTTTAAAATATGTACCATATCATTGATCATACTACATATGTCTTGATGGGCTAGGACATGTTATATCCATTTAAAATGATTCACAAGTTGTATAAAATTGAAGTTTGGTTAAGTGATGACTTAGGATTTATATGGAGAGAGGCGTTCAGGCATTTATGTTGCTTGCTTTTTCTCTAAATTCTGCATATAAATATGTGGATGGAAATTAAGATTTAAAACATATTACATTTAGTAGTATTTTAGTAAATAATTTTAATTGAACTATCTCTCAATATGTGACCTTTTGAGGCTATTTGTAGCCAGCTAATCCATAGGATTGCTGAGAGCAGAGAATTGCTGGTGACCACCATAGAACCGTTAACCCCATAAACTTAATCCCAGTGAAAGCATTATGCAATCTATAAAATTGTTCTAAGAATCAATATCAACTCACCAACCCCCACCTGGAATTCTTAACATTTAAGATGATGTACTACATCATGTACATCATATACTACATCGATTGTTTCTGCACACATGGACACCCTACAGGATATGCTGCATCTAATAGTCAAAAAAATGAGGACTTGTAGGCACTTCTAATTTACCCATGTCTGTTCCCTAGTATTCCTCCAAATACATTACCTGAAATAGATTTTCTATTTAGACTCAGAGTTCTTTTCACTAAACTCTCACTCTGGAGAGATTTCTGCAGCTGTCAGCCATAGGCACAGCACCTTGGTGCTTCCAAACAACCCTCTCTAACTCACTGAAATGAAAAGGAAACAAATATAGACAAGAAAGCATCACGCATCATAATATACATGTCACATTATAATCTTTAAAAGTCAAGAATGATTTTCAAATAAATGCAATGTACTTCTCTTTGAAAATGTACTTAAGGACAACAAGATTCAACCAATATTAGCTGAATCAAAGGAGAAGTGAGCAGGCATGAAACCCTCCTATGGAGTAAGCTGCATTCTTCTGTGTTTGAGTGAAATTTGAAGGCACATCTCAAATCTTCCTTATTTGAAATATCAAGGCAAAAATTATGAGTAGTTACCTAAAAACTAAATAAAGACATTCTGTATCTGAAGGCCAGTTTCCTTTGACAAAAGGGATACATATGCCACAAACTGACTTCCAAACAATCATGTGCAACAGCCAAAGAAGAATGTGGACCCTAAGAGAAGAAAAATTATAAAAAGAATTTCTTCCAGGTTTGAACAGAAGGGCACACTCAAGATAGAAAGCATAAAGTGATCATTCATTAAGTACCCATCAGTCCAGGGAGGGTTGTTCTCTGGGACTCTGGAAGAGAAGCTTGTGTGGAATTCTGCCTCGAGCCTATGACAAGAAAGAGGGACGGAGGCTGCCGGTGCTATTGCACAAGAGCCCGTGTGTGAGATTAAAATGACATTCAGGATGCCCCATGAAGTAGTTCTTGGGAAAAGCAAATGCATATCTTCCCTGCAGGAATATGTCCCAAATATGGGCCTTTGGTAATTCCATAGACTAAATTTAACAAAGCACGCTTTCTAGAAACAAAAATCACTAATTATGCAAGAACACTTTGGCAAATAAAAAATGATTAAGGACACTTTAACGACTTTGCCTCCCATGCTTTCAGATATTAGAAGTAACAGATACAGAGTATAAAATAATTTGTGGTCTCTTTCAAGAATAATACGTAGTTTAAAAAAAAAAAGCTATTAAGAAACATGTGTCTATCTGTTATGGGCTGATTGTATCCTCTCTCCTACAAAGTCCTCTGTTGAATATCTGCCCACTACTAGTACCTCCAAATGTGATCTTATTTGGAAACAAGGCTGTTGTAGAAGGAATTAACTAAAATGTAATATTAGCACAGTATGTGCTCGTAACAATAAATATTATGAGCCAATGTGACTGTGCTGCAGAGTAACCAGATACTTGATTAAGCATGTTTCTAGATATGTCTTTGAGAGTGTTTGTTGATGAGAATAATATTTGAAATGAGAAAAAGCAGATTGTTCTCCTCGATAGGATGGCTCTCATCCAAGCTTTTGAGAAAGCTTAAATTAGGGGAAAAAAAAAACCAGACTAAGGAAACATTCACTCTCTCTGCCTGTCTTAAAACTGAGACATCTATCTCCTTCCAATAGTGCTCAAACTCAGACAGGAATCTTGCACAATCAGCCCCCTGCTTCTCACACCTTTGCACTAGGACTAGAAATACTGTCAGCCAGCTTGGCAGCTATGGATGCTGAGTTGAGAGTTCTCCCCAACTGATTTGTTACTCAAGTGACTCAATCATCATACACACATACACATACACACACATACACACACACGCATGTGCACATTCTATAGATTCTGTTTCTTGAGAGAAGCCACAATAATACAAGGATCGAATATAATTAGTGTCCTTATGAAAAGGAGAAATTCAAAAATAGCATACAAACCAAGATAACATTGTGTGAGCATGAAGGCAAAGCAAGTATGGTGCATCTGCCAGCCAAGAAGCAGCACAGATTGCAGGAAACTCGCTGAAACTCATAAGACAGGCAGAAGCAGGTTCTATGCTACAGTTTCAGAAAGAACCACTTTTGCCAACACACTGTTCTCAGATTCCTCACCTCCAAAACTCTGAGACAATATCTTAACATTTTTTAAATTACCCAAATTGTTGTGCAGTAGCTCTACCAGACTAATCCACTATCAAAGCAGCCAGGGAGGTTTATTAAAAACTAAATAAATGAATGAATAGAACTTTGGGAAATACAAATAGAATGTTCAAGTTAAAAGGGCAACAAAAAGTGAACCTCTTGGGGATATGTATATGAAACAGAAACTACACCACTCTAGATGCAGAGGGAAAGGATTTAATCTAGAGAATCCTTTCTTTCCAAATAATTCTTTTCCCTGCAGTGACTCCCTCAATTACCCACCCTGACCACTAAATCTGTGTCAAAGTGTTTCCAAGCGCAAGAAATCACTTCTACTGCTGCTACATATAAGCTACTTACCTTTAGAAAGCCAGCAAAGGGATAGACAACCAAAGGTTTGACCTGAGGATAAGGCGGCTGATCAGGAAGACAACCACTGTGACGGCCTGTACTCTGAGACTCAGTCCTGAGGAGAGGAGAAGGCCACAGCTTATCCCCATGTTCGTAGCAACCTACGTGCCCCTTCCCATCTCGACTTTCATTTTCAAATCGTATGCAAAGACATCTAGGGCCCTAGTTTAAACCAAGTTTTTAAAACATAGTTTTTATCATTGTTGTCTATTTTTGTTCTTTTGGTATTTTAGGGTTTCCAACTAGACAGTGGCTGTCCTACACAGACATGCCAAGTCGGGTGCACGAAACAAAGCCAACCTTGGAGAAGTGGCAAAAGAACAACCACCACCATCAACCTCACAGACAGTGAGAGAGAACAGGCAGCTCGTCTAATGAGGGTGATAATTACACCCGCGGGGACTTCTTAATAGAGAAAAAAGCTAGAACAGGAAATGAGGTGTTCAAAAACTGCATGGAAAATATCAAGCAATGTAAACTAAGTATTCAGAAACACACCATCTTAAGAATATAGACAATTTAAAGGACACAAGTAAAAATTAGAGTGTGTACTTAAGAGACCATTAAGTGATTTCAAAAGTATGTATATTATGAAAAAAAGAAGGAAGATCTAAGGAGATAGATAAAAACAACAAAAAGTTTGCCAACATGTTTAAATATAAACAATGTCTGAATAAAATCATTATAATAATCATAATATTGTAAAATTTGTTGTCTTAAAGATAAGTCAAAACTTTCAAGAAATATCATGTGTGAATCATGATGAGTTAATAAATTTTTTTGATGACAAAGTAATATTGACTATCAAGTGGAAAATTTCAATGGCAATATTTGCAAAAACTATAAAATGTATAAATTGAAATCCAGCAAAATAAATGAATTAAATTATGAAATAAATAAAGCAAGTCAATCAGTTCAAAACAAGGCTAAGGGGTTAAATGACAATTAACAAAAAGGAAACATGCAAATAAATTGGAAATTTCAAAAATAAATCTAGATTACATGAATTATACATACAAATAGAAAAAAAAAACTCTTCATTTAATAGCATTTCAAACAGAATTTTAAAAATAACCACAGCTATTTTCTATTTATACAATGTAGACATTGAATATTAAAGTAGAAATAAAAGACACACTAGGTCAGTAATGGCTGCACAATTGCTGGTTTCGTTTATATATATCACATAGAACAGACTTTAAAATTTAAAGAATCGTTATAAACACAGATATTTAAATACAATTACATACATATAAACCCCTAATAAAATCATCCCAAAATATATAACAGAGAATTAAAATTGATAAAATTAAGAAATACCTATTGTAGTACAAAATCTCAACAAATACCTTTCAGTTACTGTATTTACTGCATAAGTAAGAGTGAAAAAAGATGGATAAAATTTAGCGTATATTAAAGAGACCAATCGCAGAATCCTGTCCAACCAAATGGACAAACACAAAAACATTAGATATAGAACATTAAATATAGAAACATTATTCTCAAGAGCCAGTTGTGGCAGTACCTCCTTCTAATCCCTCTAACTCTGGGAGGCAGAGGCAGGAGGATTGCATGTCCAGATCCAGCCTGGGAAATTTAGTGACTTAGTGAGAACTTGTCTCAAAAACAAAAAATTAAAAAAAAGGTCTGGGAATGTAGCTCAGTGCAAAGACCCTGGATTCAATCCACAGAAGTGCAAAAAACTAAAAAATAAAATCTCAAGTGCACATGGAATTAATCAAAATATAACAAAACAAAATTTCACCCTCTCACCACTTTCTGAACCATAAAGAAAGATTTTTCAAGTATGTAATCTCATACTAAGAGTTCGGAACACGACGTAATTACTTGCAAGATGCCACATGGCGGAGGTAGATTGACTGCACAAATAGCCCTGAATGGCCTCATCTCCCTGGGCTCACGTCCTCCGAGAGGGACCCCCACCGGGTCCGGCCACGCCCACGTGACTGGAGCAAATTGAAGCAGGCAGAAGTTTGAAAAACTGCTTGCACTTGCCTGTTTCTCCTCCTTTCAGTCCTGGTCACTGCTGGTGGGCAAGCCTAGGGCAGCTCGATGGAGGACTGTGGGATGTGACAGAAACAACCGGGGCCATCTCAGAGCAGCCGACAGCTATGCTACGCCCAGGTACACGATCCCGTCCAGCCGGGACTAGGCAAGTGTACGTTCAACCACCCAAGCCAGACACACGACAGAGACTACTCGTCGCCACGTGAACAGGGTGACAGCCAGTAGAGGACGTCCCTCTCTCTGCTGTCCTCCCCTGAAGCCTCTCCTTTCTTAGGGGGAGGGGGGTTCTTTCACGTTTGGCTTATAAACAATGCGGGGACGTTATATTCTTCGTTGTGGAATTGCAGAATAAAAGCAATAGCAGCATGAAAATAGGTATTAACAAATCGAGCTCTTCCTCCAATAGGTCATGAGAGGAACCTAAGCCTTGCAAGTTCACTCTTGAATATAAGGAAGTGACACTATATCTCATGTTGTTATATTTTATACTCAAAATACATTCTTTGAATTAAATATAGAATGTACCCTAAAGGAACTAAACGATTAGTAAAAGGAAAAAAAAAAAGATGCATCTACATATTCACTCCCCTGCCTCACATGTACAGAGTCTCGCCGCCCCTGCACCCTGAAGAGTGAAGCTTTTCACTGAGCTCAGGGATTCCACATGGCCGGAGAGCCTACGACAGCAGCCCTGTCTTTGGCACTCCAGCGGGATTATGAGCCAGCCTCAATGTAGCTTAAGTAATTTATTTAATAGGTGCACCTGCTCCCGCCAGCTGTGAAACATTTGGTAAGGGGACCTGAGGCTCATTCCGACTGCTTGGCGTCCCCCGAATGACACACGGGGAGGGGAAAGTCAGATGTAGGAGGGAGACATTCCTACTCCTTGAAGTGGAGGCGGTTGCTATGGTAACCCTCCTAGCTGGCACTCTGGGGTTAGTTCAAAGGATGAGCTTCTGTGGTAGGTGTTGGCCAGGGGAGGGACTTGACAGTGACCCCAGTCTCTACGGGAGAAACATTGACAACGGGGGTGCCACCATAAGTAACACTCAGAAGGACAAGGGCTTTGGTATGGTGTCCTAAGGAGAACGCAGAAATGCATACCAGAGTTAAGTTTACATTTGGGTGATTAGATGTAATTCTACTGAATTCATAGTGAATCAACAAATATTGTAGAATGTTCTACTTCGTGTCAGGTGCTGAGCTCAGAACTGGGGGTCCAATGGCAAATAGGAAAGAGCCCCTGCCTTAAATGGGACAATTGGCTGAAATTCCATGAAACGAAGAGTGCAGAGGGGGCTTGTGAGTAATGTGATTCTGGTTTAAAACTGTCCAGATTTTAATTTCAGCTAAGTCTATAAAAGAGTTTGAGGCGAATCATTGTTCTGGAGGGATGGTGTAAGAATGAGGAGGGATATCCAGTCCGGCACACAGTAACGGCTGCATTCTGTTAGTGTTTACCATTCTTCTAATCATAGCCAGCTTTCACAGAGGGCTTACCAAGTATTTTATTTTTCTTAAACAAAGGGACACCCCAACAAACTGTCCCCATAATGACTTTATTCCACTAACATTGCTGTTATGTCCAGTGTGTACTGAAGGTGATTTCAACCCAGTGATGCTACTTAGAAGCAACACCACAAACCTCGTGAGAAGCAGAACCTGTAGTCCACCCAAGTCTGGAGGTGCTGCTCTATCCTCAGCATGTATAACCTACAGCCTCAATAATGACAACTACACCTACAGCAACAGAGAACAACACTTCCACCCAGCCCAGTGTGTGGCAAGTCCTGTTTTATTTCACTTATGTCATTTAATTTTGATAACTGTTTGGTGAGGCAAGTGTCTGTCTTAATAGCTCTTCTCTTGCTGAGACACAATGCCCAATACCCACAACTTAAAGGAAGAGAGGTTTATTTTGGCTCAGAGTTTGCAGAGGATTAAATCCTTAGAGGACTTGATTGAGGCAAACAAGGACATGGTGCAAGGGTCTAGCAAAGGGAAGGTGTTCAGGCACGTCATGGTACCCAGTACACAGAAAGCAAGAGGTGCAGCCGGAGAGGGAGAAGTGCTCTTCCAGGTCAGGCATCCAGTGACCCAGTTTTTCCAGCCAGGCCCTACCTCTTAAAAGAACATTGAGCTGTGAATTCACCAGTGGATCAGTCCAGTGATGAGTATAGTGCTCCCATGATCCAGTCACCTTCCAAAAACCCCACCACCGAGTACATCAGACTTTTAGGGAATGTTCTGGAACTAAACCATAACATTGATGAGTCCATAGTTAAACGTGCTACTAGGAGGCAGGCCTGGTCGGAAGAGCCAGATCACTGGCAACATGACCCGGAGAGTACACAGTAGCTCTTTCCCAGGCTCCTACCTTTGCTCTCTGCTTCCCACCTGCCACGGGATGAGCAGCTATCCTCAACCATAAACTGAAAATGTGAGCCAAAATAAACCTCTCCTTCTTTAAGCTGTGTATTTTGGGTATTTTGTCCTAGCAATGAGAAAATTACTGAGACAGCGTCCATGCAGGAGATAAAGGAAAACAGACATCCAGGGTTTAATTAACTGCTCTCAAGTCATGAAAGAGTAAGGGGCAGAGCTGAATTGGGACCCTGACAAGCTGGGTCTGGACTCTCTGAGTGTAACGGTATGGTTAGGTCCTCATCTCCAAGAGGGAGATTAGCATCCAAAGGGAAAACAGAAAATGCTCAGGATCAACAACTGTAGAGGAATGAAAAAAAAAAAAAAAAGGATTGGGAAGAGGGAAAGGTTCAGCTAAATTTTGGCCGCAAATAAACCTTAGTGGATTTCCTGGGGAGCTCCACAGATGAGATCAAACTTCGAAATTGCTCCTAGTTGAGGAAACAGGGCTGAGATTTATTCTACTACATTGACTGCTAAGTTATTTGGTGCAAATTGACTCTGAAAAGAACATAGCTAAATAAGGCATCCAAAATAAATCTGTGGCACTTCCAACTCTGACTTCCCAGAGACTCCAATCAGCATACTATTCCTAAGTAGAAGCCATCCATCTGTTACCAGATAGCTGTTGGGAGTCCACAAGGGTGGAGCCCTGCTGGGTTTCCAGCATTGGTGTTACTGCGGCAGTTTTGATATCTCTCTGGACTGGTTCACGGGCCCCTCACAGTTGGTGAGAATTCTGTCCCACGGAGAATGTCCCTGCATAACCATAATCTCCAGTATCAAACTCGCGCTCCTCCCTCCTTCCACCTGGTTCTCAGAGGCCGTCCTCTGTGTATTCCCAGGTCTGTGAGGGCTACTGACTCTGCCCTGTGCCTCCTCCGGGGCCAGTTTCCTCCTCATCTGTGGGTCCAGTACCTTCCCAGATGAGCTGTGCTGTGACTCAGCCCTCGCTTCTGGTCTGGCCTCTAGAGAAGTAGGTTAAGTTTGATCTTGAGGGAGGCATGAGCTGTATTCCAGCCAAGAGTTTTGTATCACCATGAAGCAAGAAAAAAGAACTAGCTTGTCCACAGAAAGAGGTGAGCCATGTCTGCAGGAAATCTCCGCCTTCTATTTTTTCAGCATGTTGATTCAAATGTCACCACCTAAGTCTCAGAGTCCTGCTTCCCAATGAGAACCCTTCCTTTGACCTCGCTGCCATGCTGACATAGAGAATTCACCTGTGTTTGGAGGACAATGCTCTTTCTGAGAAGTCTCCAGCCTCCTCACTTTCTTGCCCTTTAACTTGGAGTGTAAGAAAGTGTCTGTGTATGTTTCCAAAGAGGCCTTCTGATTTTCAAACTTAACTTTCCATTAGTGACTAATCATCCTCGTCTTTTGCCTAGAGCTACACACATTTAATTATTCAATTCCACATCCCCAAATCTCTCCAAGCCTGAGAGGTTGCACCTGCTTGCACACTCCCTCTCGGCCCTTCCCCACCTTGGCTCCCTCTGGCCGGAAGCTGTAACAGGGATTCCTTCCAAACCCCGAACCATACTCCCCCTACCAGCAGCAATAGGATCTGTATTTCCTGGCCCAGACCGTGCTTCATTTACAGAGTCCCTTTAATGATTGCTTTCTTGAACGGCTCCTGCGAGTTCCCTGACAGCTGCGCTGCAGAAAGAGTGGACACAATCACGTGCCCTCCAGAGTGTGGACTGGAAAGAGGGAGCATAAGAGAAAATGGGATACGATGACTGTGAAGATGTTTGGCTTCGCGACTGGGATGGCCCTTTGTAGCCGAGTGACCCTGAGGCCAGGATGGGGCTTTTGTGAATCCACAAGAGCTCACCTTGGATGTGAGCTGCCTGTGGAAGCAAAAAACATTGGAAGAGGGGGGTCTGCTAGGCAAAGGGTGATTTCAGAGGAAGGACTTAGCTACATATTGTGAGCAGGTCACACTCCCATAGGAAGGGGCTGAATGCCGGGGTGACCGCAATCTGCTCACATTCTCTGTTTCTTTGCCTCAAGAGGACACTGAAGAGGCTCTGACAATGAACAGACATTGTCTGGGTGAGGAGTGTGGGAGGTGGAAGGTGAGGGTGGAGAACTGAGCACCCAGGAGAGAAAAGGCCAGCAACCTAATTCAGTCACATGGAGGTTCACTGTGGGGAGTCATCTCATATGACACAATCCCTGTTGCTGCCAGTCCCGTATAGCACAGTGTGTTGTCCATTTGTGTGAAGTTGATGGCTTAGAGGATGGGAGAATCCCATGTGACCTTTCCAGGGGTTTAGAAAGGCGGGGGAAGTAACATCAGAGAAGTAGACAGGGATTCTGGTCTGAAGGTCCTACTATGATCCAGGTGTCCTTGTGGCCTTTCAGAGACAGTTAAATAAGAATATGCCATGTTGCATCAGGGCAAAAAGGAGAGTTGAGAAAGCAACACAGTGGGTACCTCACAGCAATGATATTTTCACAATAGGGCACCTCTTTCAGCTTGACCCAATTTGCTCTCTGCTCTCTTCCTCCCAAAATTTCTGATGAATCAAAATGCCTGCATCTGTCATAGCATTTGATTAAAAAAAACATGCTGATCAGAAATGCCGAGCTGCCCACTGGAGGAGAGGTGGGAAGGAGGTGGAAGAACTAGGAAAAGAAGCCGAGGCTAGCACTGTGTGTTAAGTGCTGTAGACACGGATCTTCCCAATACTCTGTGAAATTGCTGTCTCCATTTGCTGGAACTGCAAAACTATTGTTCTCTCGCTCCCGAAATGATAAACTTGACCAGCTGCCCACAAAGACATGAAAGTCTTCTGTTCTTGATAGAAATACCCTGACATTCCACTGACACTGAAGACACAGTGCTGCCCATCCTCCTGCCACTGCCCTGACTGCCTTGCTGACAAGGCAGCTTGATGAAGCAAGTACTGTCAGTGCCCCCGTCTCACGAATGAAGCCATCAGGGCACAGAGAGCTGAAGGCACTAGCTCAAGACCACACAGCATGTTAGCAGAGAAGCCTGCATTAAATTCAGACACCTGGAGTTACATACTCAGCTGGGCAAAAGCAGGACAGTTAAGAATGCATTATTAACAAGAGCGAGGATAGCACAGCATTAAGAAGGGCAGTGAGGAAAGATTCAGGGCCGGAAGAACACCGTGGGCTGTTATCGAGTTTGCAGTATCCTGTCTCTTGATGAGTGGTGCTTAACATTTGTGTTTCTCAACGTCAGCACAACTGACCATGGGGCTAGATGATACTGCTGTAAACGTCATCCTGCGCACTGCGGGATGTGAACGGCATCGCTGGCCTCCACTCCCCAGATGACAGCAGTGCCTCCCCCTGCAGGGGGGAAAGCCAGAAGTGTCTCTAGAATTTGCCGACTGTTCCCTGAGGTGCACAGTTTTCCCCTTTTATAACCATGGGTTTGCCATAAAGTTCAAGCTACAAGGATCAGTGAAGTACACATTGATACTGTGCATATTTCTGCATGTTTGCAATATTTCTTACTAAAGTAAGTTCAAAGAAAAAAGAATCTACTATACTGCTTGGCGTGGACTAGGTGTTTTAAAAACTGATTTGCTTTCCATCCCTTTTCCAGACCCATTGCTCCCTGTTTTTACACAAGCCCAAGAGGCCACCTATGGTGCTTTCCTACCCAGTCCCAGCCTCAGAATTCCGAACCTTGCTTCTATCCAGGCTGGCAAGGGCCTGTGACACCACCGCTGCTGCTTTCTATATTCATTGCTTTGTGAGTTGTTCTCTGTTGACTTGAAAAAAGTGTTAAACCTACAGAAGAAGGATGTAATAATATAATTGGCACTCTGATGCCCATCCTGCCAAATTAACAGATACTAACATACTATCTTACTTGCGTGGCAGCTTTCCATTAAGTATTAAAAAAATAATAATTACAGATACATTTTCTTTGGTACCTTTCCCCAAGCCTCCCATCCTCAAAGGAAATGGTTGTCCTGAAATTGCTTTGTTTCATTTCTTCTGTGATTCTAGGCATGGGTCATACATGTATGAATGTCATAAAAAGACTAATAATGCTAATTATTGTAGCCAACCATCCTCAAGCATTTGCTATGTCATAAAGTTGTCCAGGGCTACATTTGTATTCTCTTGTTTGATATTCTAGAATAACTCTTTGAAATACAAACTATTTCCCCACTTTGCAATTAAGTGAACAGAGGCACAAGAATGCTCAATAAATTTCCTGAGTTGTCATAATTGAATTTTAACATAAATGCTAAATTTTGCAGCATTCCTATCAAAGACTTCATAAATTCTTACTTACCTGGCTGATCCCCCAAGTAGACACCGAATTCTTTAAGAGAGGAGATGTGTGCTTTGTCTCAGTGTTCCTGGGTGCTTCAACAGATACCAGCTGATATAAATGAACACACAAATGACTAAGTAAACGTACAGGTCAAGAAATGAATAGACCAGTGAAGTTTCCCCCTGCCATCTCCTGCTTTCAACCCAGCTGCAGGATGCTCCTCTGCTTGCCTTCCCTCTCAGGCCATTTCTAGTTTCTCACAATAAAGTATCCTCCCTGCGTCCATCACAATAAAACCAACTGGGCTCCTTGGTTGAAATTCTCTCTGTGGTCGGGGCATCAGAGGCCACTTTGAAGACCAGCTGCAAGGTGAGAGTGAGTGGTGCTGCATCTCAGGGGAGCCTGGGGCAACAGCGGCAAGCCTGGGTGGGTGTGATCTGTGAGTGTCCCTGGCCCGATCTAAGGTGGACACTGTGAGATTGAAAACAGCCTTTAAGGAAACACCCAAGAGCATCAGTCATGCCACTTGGGGAATCATTGTTTGGACAGGCCGGGGCACCTGCCAATTTAACCAAGCACACAGGCTTGTTTTCTTATTCAGGAGGTATTGATAGTTGCTCCTATTTAAAAAGATATAGATGATAACTTTTACATGGCTATATAGGGACTGAACATCAAAATGCTGGAATAGAAGAAGTATCCACCTCATAAAGCCATAAAGAGCTTTCACTGAGTTCATGATGTCGAGTGCCCAGCATGGCTCCTGGGGGCCATGAGAATGTGAAATAGGCTGTTTTTACCAGCAGAATGTGTTGCCATCCACTCCCCATCAGAACACTGTCACAGCCCAAGCTCTGCGGACCTCTGAGCTCCCATAACATCTCTGCCATCCCACCTGTTGTCCCTCGCCTCGAGCTCCACTTGGCCACCCAGGCTTGACTTGATGCTGTCCACAACACACACCACCATCTGACATAACACATACGTACTCACACTTGCTTATAACCTCCCATCATTCTAGGACACAAGGACCATCGGGGAAGGTCCTTTAGCAGCCTTGGTCACTTAGATATTAGCAGGTCCTGCATCAGGCACACGGTGGGTCCTTCAGCATTGCCCACAGACTAAAGGAGAGATGAGCTCCTGCCCACCCAGAGTGTGGGACTGAGTGGGCCTTCAAGTTCCTGAGAGTGACTGATGTGATCACCTCTACCAAGATGTCATGCAAGTGGGATGTACGAGGTGTGAGGAACTCAGGCTATGTCAGGATTTACAGCACCTGGGAAATTATATGCTCAAGGTCCTGCAGCCCATACATGGTGCAGTAAGCAAGGCTGGGGCAGGCGGGTCTCCATCCTCTGCATGCACCCTCTCCCTAAGGCATGCTCCCTCCACCAGTAGACTGGCTGGCAAGCAAAGGAAAGGACTCTGTCAAACAAAGTTCCTAAACTTCATGTCCAGAACATAGCAGGTAAGTGCGTGATGAATGAATGGAGCAAAGCAGATAAGTGTACTAGAAAACAGATTCAACAGCAGTGAAAACAAGGAATCCTGGGATTCACAGACTGGGTTTGAGGAGTCAATCCTCTGCCCTGATATCCTGATCAGCAAGGTCTCAGGGAGTTGCAAATGGAATCCAGAGCTGGGTGCAGTGGCTGCCTGGACTCAGGAACATGGACCTCTGCTGCCTCCCTGTGGCTCAGCCAGAGAGGGAGCCAAACGCTCTGTCACCAACTGGGCCCTCTGGCCCTCACGGGAAGGCGGATCCTAACCCTAACCCTGCCGAAATTTGGGGGTGCCCTGCCTCTCAGCCTCGCAGCACGGGGAAGATTGGAAGTGCCTTCAACTGGGCAAGGTGGGGCGAGTGTCTGGCAGTGCGAATCTTGCTGCTGGGCCTCACCACAGCACCAATCCTAAACCTAAGCCGGAGGAAATTTTCGCCCGCCGTGCCGCAGGGAGGTGCACTAGCCGTGAGGTGGCATGCGCCCTACACTCGGCCGGCCAGGGCGAGTGCTTGGCCGCCGGAATCGACGGGCCAAACCGCACAGGAAGCCTAACCCTAACCCTAACCCAGCGCCGATTTCGGCCCACCGTGCCTCCCCATAGAAGTCTGCAGGCACGATCCTGCGGGACCTCAGATCCGGGACCCGTGCCGAACGCTCTGCCGCTCGACTCGGGCCTCTGGCCCTCATGGGAAGGCGGATCCTAACCCTATCCCTGCCGAAATTTGGTGGCGCCCTGCCTCTCAGGCTCGCGGCATGGGGAAGATTGGGAGTGCCCTCAACTGCGCAAGGTGGGGCGAGTGTCTGGCAGTGTGAATCTTGCTGCTGGGCCGCACCATGGCGCCAATCCTAACCCTAACCCGGAGGAAATTTTCACCCGCCTTGCCTCAGGGAGGCACCCTAGCTGTGAGGTGGCATGCGCCCTACGCTCCGCCGACCAGGCCGAGCGCTTGGCCTCCAGACTCGGCCTTCTGGCCCTCATGGGAAGGCAGATCCTAACCCTAACCCTGCTGAAATGTGGGGGTGCCCTGCCTCTCAGCCCCACGGCACGGGGAAGATTGGGGGTGCTCTCAAGTGGGCAAGGTGGGGCGAGTGTCTGGCAGTGCGAATCTTGGTGCTGGGCCTCACCAGGGCGCCAAACCTAACCCTAAGCCGAACGAAATTTTCGCCTGCCATGCCGCAGGGAGGCGCCCTAGCCCTGAGGTGGCATGCACCCTATGCTCGGCCAGCCAGGCAGAGTGCGTGGCTGCCAGAATTGGCGGTCCAAACCACAAGGGAAGCCAAACCCTAACCCTAACCCGACGCCGATTTCGGCCCGCCATGCCTCCCCACAGCAGTCTGCCAGCACAATCCGCCAAGCACTCACCTCGGGGCCGTGTGCCAAATGCTCTGCCACCAGAATCGGACCTCTAGCCCTCACGGGAAGGCGGATCCTAACCCCTAACCCTGCGGAAATTTGGGAGCGCCCTGCCTCTCAGCCTCACGGCACGGGGAAGATTGGGGGTGCCCTCAACTGGGCAAGGCGGGGGGATTGTCTGGCATTGCGAATCTTGGTGCTGGACCTCACCACGGCGCCAATCCTAACTCTAGCCGGAGAAAATTTTCACCCCTCGTGCCGCACGGAGGTGCCCTAGCCATGAGGTGGCATGCACCTTATGCTCGGCCACCCAGGCCGAGTGCTTGGCCACCAGAATTGGCGGTCCAAACCTCACAGGAAGCCTAACCCTAACCCTAACATGGCGCCGATTTCGGCAATCCGTGCCTCCGCACAGCAGTCTGCCGGCAAGATCCTGTGGCCCTCACCTCTCAGCCCCGTGCCAAATGCTTTGCTGTCCAACTCAGCCCTCTGGCCCGCACAGGAAGGTGGATCCTAACCCTAATCCTGCCGAAATTTGGTGGCGCTCTGCCTCTCAGGCTCGCAGCATGGGGAAGATTGGGTGTTCCTTCTACTGGGCAAGGTGGGGTGAGTGTCTGGCAGTGCGAATCTTACTGCTGGGCCTCACCATGGTGCTAATCCTAACCCTAAGCTGGAGGAAATTTTCACCTGCCTTGCCACAGGGAGGGGCCCTAGCCATGAGGTGGCATGTGTCCTACGCTCAGCCGGCCAGGCTGAGCGCTTGGCTGACGGCATCGGTGGGCCAAATCTCACGGGAAGCCTAAACCTAACCCTAACCAATGCAAATTTCGGCCCGCCATGCCTCCCCACACCAGTCTGCAGGCAAGATCCGGCGGGCTCTCATCTTGGGGCCCCGTGCTGAATGCTCTGCTGCCCGACTCCGACCTCTAGCCCTCACGGGAAGGCCGATCCTAACCATAACCCTGCCGAAATTTGGGGGTGCCCTGCCTCTCAGCCTTGCTACACGGGGAAGATTGGGGGTGTTCTCAAGTGGGCAAGGCGGGGCGAGTGTCTGGCAGTGCGAATCTTGGTGCTGGGCCTCACCAGGGCTCCAAACCTAACCCTAAGCTGGACGAAATTTTCGCCTGCCGTGCCGCTGGGAGGCACCCTTGCCGTGAGGTGGCATGAGCCCTATGCTCGGCCCAGAAGGCCGAGCGCTTGGCCGCTGGAATCGGTGGACCAAACCTCACAGGAAGCCTAACCCTAACCATAACCAAGCACAGATTCCAGCCCGCCATGCCTCCCCACAGCAGTCTGCTGGCAAGATCAGGCGGGCCCTCACCTTGGGGCCCCGTACCGAATGCTCTGCCACCCGACTCAGCCCTCTGGCCCTCACGGGAAGACAGATCCTAAACCTAACCCTGCCGAAATTTGGTAGCGCCCTGCCTCTAAGCCTCACAGCATGGGGAAGATTGGGGGTGCCCTCAACTGGGCCAGGCGGGGCAAGTGTCTGGCAGTGCGAATCTTGCTGCTAGGGCTCACCGCGGTGTCAATCCTAACTGTAAGCCGGAGGAAGTTTTCACCCCACATGCCGCAGGGAAGCGCCCTAGCCGTGAGGTGGCATGCGACCTATGATCGGCCGGGTAGGCCGAGTGCTTGGCCGCCGGACTCGGCCCTCTGGCCCTCATGGGAAGGCGGATTCTAACCCTAACCCTACTGAAATGTGGGGGCGCACTGCCTCTCAGGCTCGCAGCACAGGGGAGATTGGGGGTGCCCTCAACTGGACAAGGCGGAGCGAGTGTCTGGCAGTGTGAATCTTGGTGATGGGCCTCACCACGGCACCAAGCCTAACCCTAAGGGGGAGGAAATTTTCGCCTGCCGTGCCACAGGGAGGCGCCCTAGCCATGAGGTGGCATGCACCCTACGCTCGGCCTGCAAGGCTGAGCGCTTGGCCGCTGGAATCGGAGGGCCAAACCTCACGAGAAGCCTAACCCTAACCCTAACCCGGCGCCGATTTCGGCAAGCTGTGCCTCTCCACAGAAGTCTGCTGGCAAAATCAGGCGGGCCCTCACCCGGGGCCCCATGCTGAACGCTCTGCCGCCAGTCTCGGTGCTCTGGTCCTCCCAGGAAGGCGGATCCTAACCCTAACCATGCCGAAATTTTGTGGCGTCATGCCTCTCAGCCACGCGGCACGGGGAAGATTAGGGTGCCCTCAATGGGGCAAAGCGGGGCGAGTGTCTGGCAGTGCGAATCTTGCTGCTGGGCCTCACATCGGCATCAATCCTAACCCTGAGTCGGAGGTAATTTTCGCCCACCGTGCCCCAGGGAGGCACCCTAGCCGTGAGGTGGCATGTGCTCTACGCTCAGACGGCCAGGCTGAGCGCTTTGCCACTGGAATTGGCCGGCCAACCCTCATGGGAAGTCTAACCCTAACCTGAACCCTGCGCTGATTTCGGACCGCCATGCCTCCCCACAGCAGTCTGCCGGCAAGATCCTGTGGCCCTCACCTCAGGGCCCTGTGCCGAATGGTTTGCTGCCCGACTCGGCCCTCTGGCCCACACGGGAAGGCGGATTCTAACCCTAAACCTGCCGAAATTTGGGGGCACCCTGCCTCTCAGGCTTGCAGCACGGGGAAGATTAGAGGTGCCTTCAACTGGGCAAGGTGGGGCGAGTGTCTGGCAGTGTAAATCTTGGTGCTGGGCCTCACCACGGTGCCAATCCTAACCCTAAGCCAGAGGAAATTTTCACCCGCCATGCCGCAGGGAGGCGTCCTAGCTGTGAGGTGGCATGCACCCTACGCTCGGCCCACCAGGCCGAGCGCTTGGCCGCTGGAATCGGTGGACCAAACCTCATGGGAAGTCTAAGCCTAACCGTAACCCAGTGCAGATTTCAGCCCACCGTGCCTCCCCACAGCAGTCTGCCGGCAAGATCAGGCGGGCCCTCACCTCGGGAAACCGTGCCGAACGCTCTGCCGCCCGACTCGGCCCTCTGGCCCTCACGGGAAGGCGGATCCTCACCCTAACTCTGCCGAAATTTGTTGTCGCCCTGTCTCCCAGACTCGCGGCACAGGGAAGATTGGGGGTGCCCTCAGCTCAGCAAGGCGGGGCGAGTGTCTGGCAGTGTGAATCTTGGTGCTGGGCCTCACCACGGCGCCAATCCTAGCCAAAAGTCTGAGGAAATTTTCGCCCGCCATGCTGCAGGGAGGTGCCCTAGCTCTGAGGTGGCAAGTGCCCTGTGCTCGGCCGGCCAGGCTGAGCTCTTGGCCCCCAGAATCGGTGGGCCAAACCTCACGGGAAGCCTTACTCTAACCCTAACCAGCGCAGATTTCGGCCCGCTGTGCCTCCCCGCAGCAGTCTGCAGGCAAGATCCAGCAGGTCCTCATCTCGGGGCCCCGTGCTGAATGCTCTGCCACCCTACTCCATCCTCTACCCCTCACGGGAAGGCGGATCCTTCACCAAACCCTGCCGAAATTTGGGGGTGCCCTGCCTCTCAGCCTTGCGGCACGGGGAAGATTGTGGGTGCCCTCAACTGGGTAAGGCGGGGCGAGTGCATGGCGGTGTGAGTCTTGGTGCTGGGCCTCTCCACGGCGCCTATCCTAACCCTAAGCCAGGGGAAATTTTCACCCGCCGTGCCACAGTGAGGCACCCTAGCCCTGAGGTGCCATGCTCCCTATGCTCGGCCAGACAGGGCAAGCACTTGGCCACCGGAATCGGTGGGCTATACCTCACGGGAAGCCTAATCCTAACCCTAACCCAGCGCCGATTTTGCCACTCCATGCATCCCCACTGCAGTCTGCTGGCAAGATCCTGTGGCCCTCACCACGGAGCCCCATGCCAAATGCTTTGCTGCCCGACTCGGCCATCTGGCCAGCACAGGAAGGCAGAACCTAACCCTAACCCTGCCAAAATTTGGGGGTGCCCTGCCTCCCAGACTCGTGGCACGGGGAAGATTGGGGGTGCCCTCAACTGGGCAAGGTGGGTCAAGTGTCTGGCAGTGCGAATCTTGGTGCTGGGCCTCACTACCTTGCCAATCCTATCCCTAAGCCGGAGGAAATATTCGCCTGCCATGCCGCAGGGAGGTGCCCTATTCGTGAGGTGGCATGAGGCCTACGCTTGGCCGGCCAGATTGAGCGCTTGGCCCCCAGAATCGGTGGGCCAAACCTCACGGTAAGCCTAACCCTAACCCTAACCCGACGGCGATTTCAGACCGCCATGGCTCCCCCACAGCAGTTTGCCGGCAAGATCCGGCGGGCCCTCACCTCGGGGCCCCATGCCGAACACTCTGCCGCATGACATGGCTTTCTGGCCCTCACGGGAAGGCAGAATCGGTGGACCAAACCTCACGGGAAGCCTAACCCTAACCGTAACCCAGTGCAGATTTCGGCCCGCCATGCCTCCCCACAGCAGTCTGCTGGCACGATCAGGTGGGCCCTCACCTCGGGGCCGCCCCACTCAGACCTCTGGCCCTCACGGGAAGGCGGATCCTAACCCTAACCCTGCCGAAATTTGGGGGCACCCTGCCTCTCAGCCTCCGCAGCACGGGGAAGATTGGGGGTGCCCTCAACTGGGCAAGGCAGGGTGAGTATCTGGCAGTTCGAATCTTGGTGCTGGGCCTCACCAAGGCTCCAATCCTAATCCTAAACCGGAGGAAATTTTCGCCCGCTGTTCCCCAGGGAGGCGCCCTAGCCGTGAGGTGGCTTGCGCCCTATGCTCGGCCTGCCAGGCCGAGCACTTGGCCACAGGAATCGGCGGGCCAAACCTGACAGGAAGCCTAAACCTAACCCTAACCAGGAGTCGATTTCAGCCCACCATGCCTCCCCACAGCAGTCTGCCGGCTAGATCCGGCGGGCCCTCACCTCGGAGCACCTTGCCGAATGCTCTGCCATCCAACTCAGCACTGTGGCCCTCACGGGAAGGCGGATACTAACCCTAACCCTAAATTTGGTGGCACCCTGAGTCTCAGCCTCACGGAACGGGGAAGATTGGGGTGTCCTCAACTGGGCAAGGCAGTGCGAGTGCCTGGGAGCACCAATCTTGGTGCTGGGCCTCACCACGGCACCAATCCTAACCCTAAGCCGGGGGAACTTTTTGCCCACTGTGACGCAGGGAGGCACCCTAGCCATGTGGTGGCATGCACCCTACGCTCGGCCGTCCAGGTCGAGCGCTTCGCCGCCAGAATAGGCGGGGTAAACCTCACAGGAAGCCTAACCCTAACCCTAAACCTTAAACCTAACCCTAACCATAACCCCTAACCCTAACCCTAATGCTCTAACCCTAACCCCTAACCCTAACCCGAAACCTAACCCTAACCCGTACCCTAACCCGTACCCTAACCCATACCCTATCCCTAATCCATACCCTAACCCTAACCCATACCCTAACCCATACCCTAACCCATAGCCTAACCCGTACCCTAACC
>PVJO010006102.1:0-56211 GCA_004026905.1 Hystrix cristata
AAAAAAAAAAAAAAGAAAGAAAAAAGAAAACAAAACAAAACAAAACAAAAAAGAACCCCTGAGCTTTATACTCACATGAACATCTGGGAAACCCTCCCACTAACAAGAGAGCAAAACCCTATTGTCATTTTCTGCCTCGTTCAAGTTCTTCTTATTTGAATTCTAAATTGTTACTGTGTATCTCAATTTCACCTTTAAAGTTTTCTTTAATTCTCCTACTCTCTTCTTGCATGTATTTGCCAGAGTCCTGAGAGATTACTGAATTTAACCTCCATTTCTCAACTTGGAAGTCTCTAGAGAGGAGTTAATAAACTATCGTTTAACATGATCAAATCCAAGAAATATATGACCAGATACTGGGTTGCTTTGTTTATATTGTTTTATCCCTCATTTAACATTGCTCGAGAATCGCGGTTTTATTAAAAAACTAGCAGTTCTATAATGCTTTCTAATTTTATGTACATGAAGGACTTCTAACGGACATATAATGCAGTTTATAATATCCAGATGTATTGCCCATATGATTCAGCCAGATTAATAGTATAATCAGGAACACAGTACATTTCACCCTAAAATGGTACCCCAAATCAGTAAAACAATGCATCTCACTCTAAGATGATACCTGAATTTTATGTTATTTGCAGCATAATTTTAACTGCTTTAGTAAAGAACATTTTCCCCAATCAACTTTGCCACTCTGAAGATGCAATTACAATTTTTTAATAAACTAATCATTTCTCTGTTGCACATTTTAGGTTTTTAGCACTTTCTATATACATATTCACTACCCAGTGCTAAGGCTAGTTTCTGTTTACAGAGTTAATAACCAGACAATTTTGAAATAGCGGTAAGTTTAGAAGAACACCCAGGATGATAGGAGAAAACAGCAGGGAATTAATTCATACTAGAGGTATCATGGATGTCTTTTCAGGAAAGATTAATATCTGAGCTAAGTATTAAAGGCTGCAAGAGAGTATCCATTAGGGGAGTGATTCTAGATTGTGAAGGGGGCAGCAAACCAGTTTGAACAATGTGTGAATAAAACACATTGGAGAAGGTGAAAGCGGTCTCCTATCACCTGAGGATAGGATAATGAAGTAGGCGAATTGCTGAATGATAAGGCTGGAGAATTAGGTAGGAACAGATAATTAAAAATCAGTACAAATGAATTTTATTCAGAAAATGTTTGCATGCCAGGAGATTTTAAATTCAAAAGTGAAGTGGTGTAATCAGATTTACATTTTAGAATGCTCTCCCAGGCAGTCTGTGGAATGGATTGGAAGAGGTCAAGTATGGAATTATACAAATTAGTTACAATGTCATTGATAATGATTCTGTGAAAGAGGGTTTATATGTATATGTTTTGAGACAGAGGCAGAAGGGAAAAGGTTCAATTTGAGAGTTATGTTTTAGCACAAATATTGATGGGACCAAGTGACTGCATGTGAAGTATAAGGAAGAAGAGAAAGTCAGGGGACCTTTTGGATTACTAATTTGATTCTCGATAATGATGGAGCAGTGGTAGAGGTTAAGGAATTAACAAAAATGAAATTCATTTTGAACAGGCTATATTTGAGATTCATTTGTGGTATAATGAGCACCTTTGGTTTGAGATTCCTGTGGAACATTCAAATAAGTAATTAGGTAGAACTGTTTTGCTGAAAATTTAGAGTGCATAGAATGAATAAATATGTTCACTGTATCTCAATTTTGCTACACATAAGAATCAGGACTTTAACCACTTAACAGTTAATGCCGAGCATCACTTGGGCTTCATGGGTGTTTACATACTATTCTGAGTGTTGCTTGGGCAGATGTCATTTCAACCACTTGGTTCTTTTGTGTTTTTTTGTTTGTTTGTTTGTTTGCTTTGCTTTGTTTTTTATGGCTGCTGGGGCTTGAACTCAGGGCCTTGCACTTGCTAGCCAAGCGCTCTACCATTGAGCTAAATCCCCAACCCTTCAACTAGTTGATTCTTGCACTGAAAAAATTTGATAAAATTGTCATTTTTATATTTTCTGTTATATTCTATTATAAAATTAATGAAAAAATTAATGCAATTTTTGGTCGTCCTGTCTTTAAATAATTGGACTGGTAAGTGGTTAAAAATTGTATTGACTAAGGCTTCATTCCAGAACAATTAAGTGGAATCTCTGGAGGCAGTATTCAAACATTTGAAAAACTCCCTGCTGGTTACAGTGGGCCTCCAACGTGAAGAACTAATCTCCAAAGATGGCACAGATCAGTGAGTCTCAACCTTGATGCAACAATACAATCATTTGACTTGCTTTTAAAATTCTGACATCAGGCCCCCTTCTACAAGAATTAATTGGAGACAGAACCTATATGGTATAACGGTCTTTCTGTATCACCTTTACTGAGATGTAATTAATACAATATAGAATTCATCTTTTTAAAGAATTCAATTCAATGATCTTTACTGTATTTAATTCATATGGACCATTCATGTAAGTGGAATTACAAGATATATGGTTATGCATCTGGCTGCTGTCTCGTAACACAACGTTTTCAAGGTTCATCCATATAGTGGTACCAATACTTGATTCCTTCCTACAGTCAAATAGTTTTCTACTGCAAAATTATACCACATTTTACCCACTCATCAAATGATAAATTCATGAACTGGTGGACAATTACACATTTGGGTTACTTTCACATTTTGGCAGTGATGGATAATTTATGAACCTTGTTTACAAATTTGTCAAGGAAAATTTTCTTTAGTTTTCTTGGATTCATATCTAGTATTGGAACTACTGAGTCATACGTTAAGTCTATATTTAATTCTAGGGGATCTGTTTTTGAAGAGCTGCCAAACTGTTTTCTAAAGTTGCTACACCCATTCTATATACCCCCACGATGTGTTAGAGGTCCAATTTCTTTAGATTCTTAACATTTTTTATCATCTCCCTTTTTGAGTCTAGCCACCTCAGTTGGTGGGGACTAGGATTTCTATGTAATATAATTATATTTAGAGTTCCTTTTATGTAATCTGGGGCAGTTTGTAAATCTTCCCTAAAGAAATATCTGTCAAAACATTTGCCCACCCTTTCTTTTTTATCTTGTTGAGTTTTAAGAATGTACTTTCTGCTGTAGTTTTATGGAGTGTTGTGTAGCTATTTGGCAGTCTAGTTGGTTTCTAATGTTATTAGAATCTTAGATTTTCTTACTGGTATTTGTCTAGGTTTTAAGTGCTCTTTTTTGCTCTAACAACAATTTTTTTTTCTTCAAATCTATTTGGTGCAGTATTGGAAGTCGGTTCAGTTCTTTTGACTAACTTTGCATATCTTTACCCATCCTTTTACTATCAGCCTATTTATCTTTGAATTGCAAATGTGTAACTTGTAGGTAATATATGGTTGAATCACTTATTTAAAATCCACTCAGGGGCTAGGCATTTAGCTCAGCGGTTAGAGTGCTTGCTTTGTAAGCACAAGGACCTGAGTTCAATCTCCAGCACCAAAATAAATAAATAAATAAATAAATAAATAAATAAAATAAAACCCATTCAGCCAAAGTGTACTTTTAACTGGAGAGTTTAATAGATTTAATTTTACTACTGGTAAATTTGGATTTTTATATGTTACAATATTCATGTTCCTTTTTTTTCTATTACTTCTCTTTTGTGTTACATAGGCATTTTTAATTATACTTTTCTAATTCCTTTGTTTATTTTACTTTTAAAGGTTATTTTCTTAGTGGTTGCTCTAAGGATTATAATTAACACATTAACTGTAAAATCCAGTTCTTATTAATAGCAATTTAATTAGGTAGTATACAAAAACTTATTTCAGTATAGCCTTGTTCCATTCCCTTCCTACTTTTGTGCTATTATTATCATATAAATTATGTTTTTAGGTATTACAAACCCATCTATACAGCTTCTTAATTACTGTTTTAAGCAACTTTATTTTTATTTCTATAATTGAAAAATAGTAATTGTATTTGTGGGGTACAGTTTGATGTTTTGATCCGTGTATCCATTGAAGAAAGATTATATTAAACTAATACATTCATCACCCAACCAACTTATCTTTTTGTGATGAGAACATTAAAAATCTATTCCTTTAGCAATTTTGAAATAAAAAATACATTATAATTAATTGTGGTGGATGTGCAGTGCAGTAGATCACTAAACTTATTCTTCCATTCTAGCTGAAAGTTGGTACCCTTTGGTCAGCATCTTCCCTTTCCCCATCTGGTATAGCTTGGATATGGTCTAAGTGTTTTTCCAAAGGTTCATGTGCTAGAAGCTTGCCCTCCAATGAAGTGGTGTTTAGGTGGAGGAACCTTTAGCAATCAGGCCCAGTGGAAGGTAGTTAGGACATAAAGACCTAATTCACAGAAGGAATTAATGCTATTCTCTGGGAGTGAATTAGCCTCCATAAAGATGAGTGATTATAAAGCAAGTTTGGCTTCATAGGCTCCCTTTATTGCTTCCTTTTTTTAAAATGCGCTCTCCTTTGCATGTTCTCCCACCAGTGTGTTGACATCTGCCATGTGGTCCTCACCAGAGCTCAGTAACCAGGGCTAAGCTCTTGAAATTTAGTCTGTGAGCCAAATAAAATCCCTTTTTAAAAATAAAATATCCAACTTCAAGTATTTTACTAAAGTAACACAAAGTAGAATAAGACACCAAATTTTCCCCCCCCCCCCCCCCGCCTCAGATAATCACTTTTCTCTTCTCAGCTTCTGAGTTTGGCTTTCTTTAACATATAGGTGATACCATACAATAATCATCTTTCTGTGCCTGGCTTTGTTCTCTTATCACAATGCTCGCCAGTTCCATGTATGTTGTTTCCAGTGATAGAATTTTCTTCTTTTTAAAAGTCATATAGTATTTCATTGTGCATGTGTGTGTGTGTGTATATATATATATATATATATATATTTGTATACATAGTATTATCCATTCTTTATCCACTAATAGACATAAAAGTAGCTTCTATATCTTGGCTATTGTGAATAATGATGTAATAAACAGAGTGGAGCTATCTCTTTGGCATATTAATTTCACTTTCTTTGAGTATGTACCCAGAATTACAATTGCTGGATCATAGGTAATATGTTTTAGTTTTTGAAGAACACCCATAATACTTTATAAAATGGACACACTGATTTATATTCTTCACAATAGTTTTCAAAGGTTCTTTTTTCTTCACATCCATGCCAACATCTGTTATTTCTTCTTGATAATAGCCACTTCAGCAGGTGAGTGATGATAGCTCGTTGTAGTTTTAATTTATATTTGGTTAATGATTAGAGATGTGAAATATTTCTCATACACATGTGGGTCATGTATTTTTTTTTGGAGAAATATTTGTTTAGATCTTTTACCCATTTTAAAATCAGATGATACATCTTATTGCTATTAAATTACTAACATCATATTCAGTGATGAAAAGTGAAAGCTTTTCCTTTAACATTGGAATGGGACAAGGATGCTCACTTTTGCCACTTCTGTGAAGATAGTATTAGAAGTCCTAAGGAGAGCTATTAGGCAAGAGAAGGAAATAAAGTACATCCATATAGGAAAAAGTATTATATTGTCTCTGCTTGATGATGTCACGATCTTATATAGACAAAATTCTCAATTTTTGTGCCACAAAAGTTTGTTAGAACCGATACACAAATAGCATACAAAAATCAGTTGCATTTGTACACACTAACAATGAACTGTCTGAAAAAAGAAAGTAAGTAAATAATTCCATTTCCCATACCATTAAAAATATTCTTAGGAGTAAGTTAACCAAAAAAAAATATATCTGTAGTATAAAAAACTATAAAACACTAATGAAAAATTGAAGAAGACTCAAATAAACTAGAAAGATAGTCCATGTTCATGGATTGAAATAATTAAGATGGATATGATGTCTTAGACTGCTGGCTTTTACAGTCTGAGTACTCATGTAGCTTTTGAAAACAACAATGAAAAATGAGGAGAGGAATGGGGTAAGTTGAAGTGTTACAATGTTTGCTAATTTTCACCAAGGGCCAGACATTTTTCTTCAATAAATGTTCACTGGAAAATTAAGTATTCGGTTAATTTACAGAATTCTTATAATGTTTGTTTTGACCATTTAAAAAGTATTCTTATTGCTTTTATAGAGGAGTTGATTTATAGATGTCTATCCTCTGTCATGCAGAAGTGTTCCTATTATAATTTTTAATTTATTATTTCCAATGTTAAGACAAAGTTGA
Organism: Hystrix cristata; assembly: GCA_004026905.1. Lineage (NCBI taxonomy): Eukaryota > Metazoa > Chordata > Mammalia > Rodentia > Hystricidae > Hystrix > Hystrix cristata. The sequence continues at coordinate 6,220 of PVJO010006102.1, forward strand.
AAACCACTGGGTTTTTTTTAAGAAAAGAAAATAGAATTTAGGGCTGGATCTTGAAGAAACACAAATATTTAAAATCAGAAAGAGGAAGAAGAGATAAGGAATGGTTCAGAGATAGATGGAATTTATAAAAAACAGAAGAACAAATAATTTCAGGCAGAGAGTAGTCAAAGCTATTGAACCTTGTCTACACAGATAAGAAAATGAATTGAAAAATACAGACAGTACCCAGATTGCCATGGTTTGGCTTAATAATTTTTTCCTACATAATGGTGCAAAAGCAATGCAGTCAATATAAACTGCACTTCAAACTTTGAAATAATACCTAGTACAGTACTCTCTTGCACTGATGGGTAGTGGTAGGAGCTACAGCTTCCAGGCATTCATGTGATCCTGAGGATAAACGATCTAATATTTTACAGTATATGGTGTTGCCAAGCTACACTGATTAGTCGGTTAGGCTTATTAAATATATTTCTTTTATAATATTTTCAAGCTATGGTGGGTTTATTGGGATGTAATCCAAGATAAATCAAGGCACATCTATAGTGATTTGAATGATCTATTAAGAGGTCACTGTGATACTTATTATACAGTGGAGCTGAGGGGCAGAATTTGGACTGTACTAAGTTATGACATAAATGGTAGGTAAAAGAGAATAAACTAGTTCAGACATCTCTGAGAAATGTGAGCCATGAAGAAAAGAAGAGACAATATAGAGCAGAAGATAGATTAGTACTTGAATCAAGAGACTAGAATTCTCCTGTGGCTCAGTTTAACTTTTCTTTCTTTTTTTTTTTTAAATTCATGAATTTCTCTTTTTGCTTGTACCCTAGATCATATAGGCCATTGTGGCTTATATTTGGGGACAATGAGGTGAACTTTCTCCCAAGGCATAGAAAAAAATGTAGTGAATTTGTGCCTCTAATCAGGTAGACAGTGCAACTTTATAGCAAATAATGACTGTGGGCCGGATTGAGACATGTGGATTGAGACATGCTTAAAGTCTGAAAAAAAATTTTTTTTACAAAGCTTTTGTAAATAGGGAGGGAGGAGGGGGTAAGGGGAGGGGAATGGGAAAAAAAGAAGCAACAAGATATGTCATGTACAGGTACAAATCCCCTATGATGAATGTTATCACTATGCACATCTAAAATGTACCATTAAAATAAAATTTAAAAAATTAAGAAAAAAAGTTTGAAAAATTAGATTAAACCCCAGCTCCACCACTCTTCTGGTACTAGTAGTGTGAAATTTAACCAAATTACTTGGGGTCTCTCAGCCTCACTATGTTTTTTTATGAATAATAATGCCAATTATTCAAGATTGTTTTGTAGGTTAACTGAGATATTTCCTAGGCTTGGAAATAAAGAAGAATCCCAGTTCTGCCTCTTTCATTCTTTATAAGAATTGAAGACTTAATATTTTAATATCTCCATTTTGGCATCCATAAAATAACAAGCTATCTAAGCTCTACATGTTTTAGAGCTCTAACCAAATGGGCCCGTAACATCTTTTAATTCAGTACTATTCTTTACATATTTTGTAGGCTAGATATTTGGAATTGGTGTAGGAATTTGAAACGTTTTGTATATAATCACAATCATTAGAAAGGCATTCACAATTCCAAAGGATTAACTTACAAATAAACTTTAGAAAATAGCCCCGCCAAACTGGGGAGTACTTTTAAATAAATAGTCTGTTCCCAGGACATGTAACAGAGTGCCTGCCAATGCATATTTTAGATCCTTCGAAAATGGACTTTGAGAGGAAACACTTCTGGCACAGTACCTGATGCTAAAGATTAGATCTGTGTTTAGGAAGCTCGGAGAGTGATTATTGTTTCCGAAATGTTTGTGTTTATGAATCATTAGGACTGCTAGTTTGGGGTAGTTGAGGAGAATCCAGAGCAGTAATCTGCACAAGGAAGAAAGGCAAGTCATGTAGTGTTCAGGGAAGACGTGAAGAGATGAAGCACAACTGAATCACTGGATGTAAAGGAATTGGTAAAACCAACAAAGCGCCTTGAGAGTAGGATTAGACAAGGGATTCAGAGACACAGGAAAAGGGGAAACTGGAGGCCACTTAAAGCTGAACGAGGCCAGAACAAGGAGAGCAAAGCAAAACAACAAAAAAAATGCCCTAACTTCTAAGAGATGGATTTCTTTTTCCTATCAATGCTATTTTGTTGAATTCATGGACGTATTTTTGGTAGAATTTTATCTGTGTAAACATCATCAGTGTATAATTTAACCTCCTGTTGCAGGATAAGAATTAAAGACTTGACAGTTTTCTATTAGTAGATTAGGGCTTTAGAGACTCAAGAACTGTAACTCTGAGATGTAAAATGACATGAAATAAATAGGAAATGAAAAATATAAAGAAGAAATATTATATTCACTTTTTTTTTAAAACACTTTACACTTAATTTTTAACACATCATGTCTCAACTAGGATGCCCATCTGAATTGTGAAAGCATTTCCACTTTGGTTCTTTTTCCTTCCCCTGACCTTCCCCCCAGGTGTTCTGTAATCTGTTAAGATTAAAGGTGGCTGGGCATCTTGCTTTGGGGCTGTTTCAGTTCCATACTATTCTTGAGATCATGAAGTATCTGGACCATGTGAGAATCTCTAATCTACATTATGTGCTTTAATGGAGACTTTCCATTCTCTCACAAACACTTTGGTCATGTATACTGTTTGGCAGGAGAGAGTGGCTGACATGTCTTTGGATGGCGCCTTGTCTAGGTGGAATTTTGGGCCAGTACACTTGAGCAGTGTGGGCTTTGTGGGCAGCCAGGAACTACTGCAGCCCTGGAGTTCTTCCTCAGCAACCTGCAAATGACACTAACATTATGAAAGAGTTTTCTGAAGACAGACATTTCCAATTAACCAAATTACTCTAACAGGGCGTAGCTCAGGGATATTTAAAGCAGAATTAGTTTCTATGCCAGCCAAGAAGAGTACTCTGCCAGTTGAAAGGCAAGCACATCCTTCCCTGCCAGCTTGTGAGGAGATGGTTCTTGCAGTGACAGCAGCTCTACCATGCATGTTTGATTTAAGGACCTCAATTACCGTACCTCCATAATTATCATAATTTGAGGATCCAAAAGCCTAATTGAAATGCAGCATGTGAAATGAATTTTCTTCTTAATGTTTCACTGCTTTTCAACCAATTGATCTTGATTTGAGAAAAACCATAGCACAAACTTTTGCCACTGGTTGTGATTCATTTCCACTTTACTAGTCAAAATTTTATTTCATGAGGCTCTGATGGTGTTCAAGATGCCTTATAGGAGGTATTGTTTTTCTTTAAGTTTCTGGCATAAGCTATATTTCATACAAAATTATGAGAAAGATTTGTGAAACATTTGACTGATAAATTCTCTTATTCTGGAATAACATACTCAAAATGATCTTAAAAGTCAAATACTGTCTTAGTGATAGGTTTTTGTGATCTGTAGTCTATTGTAATTCTAATTTTTGCTTACCGTGGGACCATAGTATGTTTCAGGCAACACAAGTTTCAAAGGTTTTGTAAGGATTAAAAAATTGCTTCTTCTTGATGAGACCTGTTTCAAATAGGAACATCTTGTTAAATATCCATCTTTACCCAATGCCCTCTGTTTTACTTGTGGTTGAACAGCATGGAATGAAGCAACTTGGGCTTAATTCCAGATCTCAGTGCAAAACTAAATTCTCCTTGTGTATGATATAGGTATGTTCATGGATAGATCTCTTCACTCTTCTCGGCTTTGAATCTCTCCTACAACATGAATTAGAGTAGAATCACTTTAGGTGCCCTCCATCTTTGAAATCTATGGTTTCACAAAGATGGAAGTACCTCTCTTTATTAGTCAGTTTTCCCTTTGCAGGGACAAAATACCTGACACTAACAACTTAAAAAAGAGAGGTTTAATTTGGCTCACAGTTTTAGAGGTTTTAGTCCAAGTTTCAGTCCAGACTGAATTTGGCTCCAGGACAAGAACATCATTACAGCCGGGCATGGTACAGAATAGTTACTCGCTTTATGGTAAAAAGATTGGAAAAAGGGGAAATAAAGCAGGGGGCAAGGGACCCGATACTGTACCAACGGTGATGCCTCCATGACCCATCCAGGCACACCTAGACATGTACTTTACTGATCCCCTGGGCAGCTCTAAAGCGAATCCATTGGTCATCCAATTTAATTGTAGTAGTCTCTTTGGGAAATAAATCATCATCCAAGTAATACTTACTGTATAATTTTGTAAAACTAGTTTTTTTTTAATGATACTTTAAGTGATCAATTTAGCAACCCCTTTTTGAGGAGTTCTCCCCTACCTGTCTGATAATGTTACAGGTAATGAAACATTGAGGTTAAAAGAGTTTATAGTTGCATGATTTTCAGTTTCATAGACTCAGAGTTAGAATGGGAAAGACCGATTTGGTCTGCGGAATATTATAACTGGTGGAACGCTTGTGTATAGTAGGCTCAGTTAGCTTTCAACATATGCTCATTTTGTACTGTTGTGTTACATATAGAATTGTGACTTCCTAGGGAGAAGTCAGTATTGTAGGTCTGAGATCATATTTTTGAGCTCTAAATATCCTGAGTGTCTAGCATATAAGTGCTGGCCCAACAACTCATGACTTTAATACTATCCACCATGATTTTTTAATGTAAAAAAGCTTAAGTAAAAATTATACATGCTACACATTTCCTTTTCATAATTGAGATGCAAACAGTTTCCCACAAACTCAATGAAAAAGGGACTTATAATTAAATCATTTGGCCTACTGTCAGAAAGTGAAATCCACTCGGGGTAATTAGTTTAAATTTGTTTTTAATTGATAATACATCTCATAAATCATATTGTGTATTTCTAAGTAGTTGTGACTTCACAAGTAGTTTACTTAGTATATAATTTTATACTGAGTTTCTTAATGGTTTTGATCTTCACTCTGTGCATTAGAAAGGACAGAAACCTAAATATTGAAAAGTAAAATAGCTTAGAAGGCAAATATCTACTCTCATAGCTCTTGGGTCTGCCTTATTTCTTTGAACTCTATAACTATTTCTTTGTTCTACTGGATGATGCATCATTTGTTAGAAGATTGTGTTGCTATTGCAGTCTTTGATATTTGTCCTGCCCCTACAGCCAGATGACAAACTTGTTGAGAGAAAGGACCACGCATCTTAAGTTTCTTTACTGCAAGTGTCTCATAGAGTTTTTGTATATCGAAAATGCTCACTGATATTTTCTGGAAACATATAGGCAGGGCAATAGACACACTGCCTGTTGATCTTTCACAGTAACATCAACAAATATAAATCTGTTTCCCTCGCATCAAAGGATAGATTTTGTTCTTTTACATATTGTGTTAGAATTTAGCCTGAGTTCTTAAGTATTAAAAATGCCTTACTTATTTCATCCAAAATAACAAATTTGTTCAATAACTGTTTTTTCTTATCAACATTGTAGTCACATTAAAATATGAGATAGCTTTAAAATTACTGAAAAGAGATAGTGGATATTTATTAATAGCGATTTTTGTAATATTTAGTTCATATCTCAGAAACTCACTTGTCAATGATTTTTAAATGTTTAGCCTTCATTAAGGTTTAAAGAATTTTGGACTTTTGTTTGGAGAAAATTATCCTAGATTTTATAAAGGATAGTAAATAAAGCATGTATAAAGATAAGGAATATGAAAGAGGCACTCTAGAAAAATACAGAAATCTATAAGTCCATTATTAAGATTCAAGGTGAAGAAATACTTTCTCTCATGAAACTCCCTTGGTGTGAATTTGATAGTTCAATATGTATAAGAATTTAATGAATTATTTCCTACCTCTTATGACTAGACAACTGAAGCTTTGCTTGAAATTTGAGTATATGTCTGGCTGTGTGAGGAAATGGATGGTGATAAAATGTCTGATAGTGAGTGTATTTTGGAAAAGTCTGGACCAAAGAACTACATTTTAGAAGGGCCAGGAAGAATGTTTAATAGGATTCTTTATAGTATTAATTTGATAGTGCCTGATAAAAGTGTTTCTTCATTTGTAATTGTTAAAGATACTATTGATAATATCTCTAAGGGAAATAATGAACTTGGCAGAAGTAAAATTTTACAGAAACAATGTTGGATGCCAACTTCGTGAGGTAGGCATTGACATTCATTTTGTATGTGAATAAACTGGATGTTTGATGTTTGCTGTTTTTGAACTTGAAGCAAATAAGTGAGGAAACTAAACCTGCTGCCAAATCTTTCCCATTCCAAAGTGTATGCTCTTTTATTGTATCATGTTGATTTTCTGTGTTGAAGAATAAGTTATTTTTTTCCTTTTACTATCTGTAATGTAGATAGTTCCTTGTATACTGGTTCTGGCACTGTCTCACAGGAGCTTCCAATAACTGCCAGTCACATGGTGACAATTATGCTTGATTAAGCAGATCCAGTAAGTACTTGATCGACTTTTTCCCATAAATGCTGACATTCTGCAGCCAAAGGGAAAAGAACACTTGCCATTATTCTAAGCACTCTGGCCATCTCTCCTTGCCCCTCCCAATGACACGAGTCCCTAAGATTCATAAGATGAGTGTTCCCAGATACGTAGAGTCAGATCACATTCCAGGTTTCTATCAAATACGTCCTTAGGTACTTTGAAGTTTTCAAGGTCTGTAAATCCTGCAGGCAGAGAGTTAATGATTTATGTGATTTGAAGGATGCATGTCAATGTATCATTTTAGCAATGGGTCATTCTATTCCTGATACTTTATTGGTGTGGATTTTGAAGCCTAGAATCCTCTCAAAATATATAAGAAAAATACATGCATTTGAAAAAACTATGAATGATACTATTCTGAGAACATAAAAATCCCCACAAAATATTACTTTAGTTATTGGCTAGCTCATTATTTTTATGGTCTACTGAAAAGGTGACTTCAGTAATTTAGGTAGTACAAGACTTATGGGTATTGGAATCGTTCAGCAAGTTTGATACCACTGGGGGAATCTATTCCCCTGCTTCAGATTATCATATACTCTAACGTAGAGTATTGGTATACTATAAGTAACTTAACACAAGAAAATGTATTTTGATGCAGTACTCTGATGTGGCCCAGACTGCATTCCTGAATGACTCCCTCCAGAACTGACCCAAAGTTTCAGGTTCTTCTCTTATTGGATCCCATTTTTAAGAATTTCTTTCTTCTAGCCATGCAGAGTAAGGGGTGAAAGAAGCCCAAGAAAATTAGGAAAACCTAAGGAGAAGAAGATGTGGGTCTCAAAGGTGATCTTGGTAGCCAGGCCCTTCCTTTGGCCAGAGATGGTCACACAGACCTGAGTGTAAGAGAACTGGAATATGCCCAGGAGACTAATAAACACAGTTTGGTGAACACAGAGTATATTCTCTGCCTCATAAGTTATGTGAGTGAGGCTGCCTAGAACAGGAGAAGGAAAATCAAGCAAGCATGAAAAATTTTGATCATAATAGAATTTTAATGGCTACCAGAGAATGCCTGCCTTTATTGTTAATATAGGTTTGTGCAAAGAATATATGATCATAATGTGACTTTTAGACAGGTTATTTTCATTTTCACATGTGTACATTGTGATCCTTGAGAAAATCCAAATAGGAATTCTTGATAAGGAATGATTGGATCCCAGGCCAACCTTACAGGCATGAACGCTATGCTGTTGCACATGATTGGACGCTTCTAAAGGGGCATATTTAGCTTAGTGCTCTGATCTTGCTGTCTTGAAATTCTTAATAATTTTGAATAAAAGTTCTCAAGAGGTCATTTTGCACTGGACCATTGTTCTAAACATTCTGACTCGCTCTCATTAAATAAGTGGTCCTACATGAAACGCATGCCTTATCAGTGAATAAACGTGGGGCTTCCAGGTGAAATGAAGATTAAACGTTTAAAATACAATCAAGGCTAAATGACCTTTTAAAGAAAACAAGTTAAAACTGTTCTGGAGTGTGTGTGGATGCACATTTACACATGTGAATGTGTGCCTGTGCAGCAACCTGTATATTTTTTAGGAAAATGTATATTAGGAGCAATTTGTTTTAAATGATATTCACTGGGCATCATTACATTGTTTATTGTTAACTGCTCATGTGACGTGTTGATTGGTGTTATTAGTACAAACATTTGTTTCAGATAAATGGGTGTTTCAGTTGGATAAATTTTAATTAAGCAACCTTTGTTGTATGAGAATTTCCTTATGAAACTATGAGGAAACTACTATAATTTGCTAATTCTGTTATCTAGAATCTGAAGTTATTCAGTCTTGTCTATTGTAACTTTGAATATGATTTTCTCCATAAATGTCCTATTTGGCCACAGGTATAAGGAATAAGAACCTTTTTCCAATGTAATGTATTAGATTTTGCTCCTACTCCTATGTAGGTACGATTTATCTCTTCTCAAGCTTGGATATAACTTGATTGCTAAGACTAATAAGCAAAGTAGCCAAAAGTCTTGAATTCCCAGAATCTTTTGTTTCTGAAAAAATGTATATAAGGTGCTTCCACGATACTTGCTGATATTGCTACTTTAGCTTATTACATTTCACAGGGATTTATTTATTTTTAAATATGCAAGAGGAACACACTAAACTCTTAACTCCTTGAGAACAGGTGCTATGTCTTCCTATTCCCAGAACCTAATATCACTTGCGGGAACCTAGAAAATGTTCAATAAATATTTGATGAAGAAAGGAAGGAATAAAGGCCATGATTTAAAAAAAAAATCACTTTTCTTTCGGTAGGTGGCAAAATATGTATTTTCAGGTCTCAAGATTCCTTGAGGAAGATTATGTCTTCTTTTAATAAAGAAAAAAAATGAGAATGTACTTCTCTTATAAGAACACTTTAAATTTGCATTTTGTTCGTTAGCCTATAATAATTGTGTTCCAAGTTGGATGAAAGACAGCATACTCTTACTGAGTGGGAATTTAAAACACTTAAAGGATAAAAACAGTGTGTACTTATGTGTCATATTCATAATTCATTATATTGAAGGATATTTCTGTCATGCTAAAAATTGAGTTAAAGAACAGAATACATAGATTTTAAAGACACATAGGATTATAGACTTTTATTAAACTTACTATTTCAAGTATAATGTTTTCTCACAGTCCATCAGAAAAATGTCATAAATAGGGGTCGTGATCTTCTTGTTTATGGCTGGAAATAGTTCACTTTCTGTATTAGTTTACTGTGCCTACTCTAACAAATTAACACAAACTTGGTGACCTACAACAACACAAATTTATTCTTTCCTACTTTGTAATTAAATGTTCAAAATTATTACCAGTTGACTAAGTTCAAAGTTTTCTGAGCCCCACTTTTCTTCTAGAGGAAAATTCATTCCTTCCCTTTTTTAGCTTCTGGTGGCTGCCAGCATTGCCGGCTTATTATGGCTACATCATTCCCATCATCAAGGCCGGCATCTTCAGATATCTGTGTCTTTACAGTGACTTCTCTGTGTACCAAATTTCTTTCTGCCTCTCACTTGTGGTTATATTTAGGGCCCACTGACACAATCCTGTATAATCTCTCAATCTAAGATCCTTAATGTAATCACATCTGCAAAGACTCTTTTCCCAAATAAGGTGGTATTTACAAGGTTGCACAGATTAATATCTGCTGTCTTTGGGAGCAGTCATGCAGCTACATCTGCATTAATGACTAAGTAGTGGAATTTTAGTTCATGTCCAATAGTATAATTTTCTCTATGCTCACTGACAAAGGCATAAGAATACTCAGTAATATGTGTGCTGGAGAATTCTAAACCAGTAAGACTATAAAGGAAGTGCTGCCTAAAGAAGTTGGCTTTGGCAATGTAGGGCTCCAAGAGGGAGCTCATAACTTCAGGATATACCTCACACGAATTAATGTCAGTTTTCTCCCTCAAAGCAAGGTCATTATGCACTTGTTACTCCTACCTGAAGAATTTAATTTTATCTTTCTTATGGTTCCACTTTTTCAATGGTCTTTCACTTTTTATCCAAAGAGGATATAAACACTTTCCTGACAATCCTCTCTGGTATATTTCATCTCTAAGTATAGCAAGAAGAAATAAGTGAACAAATAGGGTTTGATCAGTTCTGCAGGGATTAGACAAAAGGCTCTAGAAAGACTTGACTAGGTGGAGCTTCATTTGGAAACACAATTCCTAACTAATGGAAAGAATACATATTCTACATTTTCTAACTATGGACAGCCTAAGTGTTGATGACCTTGTCACTGACCAGATAGGAATTTTGTACTTTTTGTTTATTGCTAACAAAGACCATCCTAACCATAAATGTGTCTCTTTCTTTCAATGTATTTTTACTAATCTCCTGGAGTGTGACTGATGTTAGGTGCGAAGCCCTGCCTAATACAGTTGCTTTCTTTGTCCCTATGTAAATATTTTTTCCATGTAATTTGCAAGTTTCTCAAAACTTCGCACAGTTCTATGCTTAGCCATTTAAAACCGAGCCAAAGTCAGAAGAGGACAGTTTAGTTGGTTAGGGTGGAGGAGGGGGGCAAAAATGCTAAGATGTTACATAAATGTCCTTTAGCTCGTTCCCTGTTCTAAGGAGTAATGTACTGTAGCAATTCATCAGTCATTCTAATAGTCTTTTAACTTCTGTCAGAAAGCTTACTAAATGATAACATCTTAAATGTTTAATATTCTAAAACATATTTTCATTAATCATGCAAATTATCTGGACATCCATATTTTATAACCTTTGTAGAGATTTAAGATGCCTAAGGCTTTGTGTGTGAGAGACATGTTATTGACCGATACTTCAAATGAAATGTAACTTGAAAGTAAAGAATTTTAGAAGGGAAGATTTGCTAGTATAATTGCAGTATCTATGTGAACAAAAATGTTACTAATAATAAAAATGTCTGCTACTAATGATAAAAATGTCTGATTAAGGAGCAAGAAGCTAAAGCAAGAAACACTTTGTTCTATTTTATTACGTAGTTGGTGGATGAATATGTATACTGATAGATGTGTGTTGTGCTAATAGAAATGTCCTTACATTTTATACCAAAGTAACCATAGCTGTGATTGTTAGGAAGGAAATGAACAATTGTTTTTGCAATTGACCTGAACCACCATGAAAATGTCTGTTTGTATGCTGTTAGTCACCCCAGTTTCAGGAATGCATTAAAAAAAAGGAAATATATGGGCTTATTTATTAAGGGACTAATTACAAAGACATGAGCAAAGTGAAGAGTAAGCAAACCAACAAGCAAGAAATTGTAGCCCGTAGTCATAGGCCCATTAGGTCTAAGCCTTAGGAGGTGAGGGACTCTGAAGGAAAGGCAATCCTATAAAAAGTCATCTTGAAAGGACAAGTGATCTTTGACTAAGAAAGAGAGCAAGAACAGGGTAACATAATAGGTAGAACAAATATCCTGATTTCACTCCCCTCTCCCGCTCATCTCCTGTTGGCACTGCCCATCCACTGAGTCCAACAGAGACCCAAGGCCACAGGTCTAGGATCTATCCCTCCAGATTAACCTCCCCGAGTGGATACCAAACTTCACAAGTAGAGTGGATGAAAGAAAGTGAGAAGAAATCAGAAACATCTAATTTTGGTATGAAAGCCACATCTTTGGTTATGCTACCAAAACTCACAGCCACTCTCTGAATGATGTTTTTCTTTTCTTTTATATTATTCTACATTTTCATTTTTTATTTGTTTTATCTTAACAAACTTTCTACAATATCGCTGCTTCCCTAAGTGTACACTTACACGAACCATCTTTGCCCCTGAGTAATCAAATACTTTTAAAAAATATTTAAATGCAATCTAGACAACTCATTATCCCTGTATCACTTTCTGGGTGTGGCAGTGTGCTTTTAAATATCTGCATTACAAAAGGAACACTTCAAATTTAACATTTTACATAGTTTGTTCTCTGATTATATGTCTTTAGTAAAATATTTAACCATTACTTCCTGAATCATGTCTTCTAAGGTGCAATAAAAATTCAAAGGGAATATATTCGTTTTTGTACCGAAAGGCAGACATATTTTTCCCAGAGCACTTTCCATGATTGCTGCAGGAATGAATGAATAAAGGTTTCAAGAATAAATAGTTGCAGAAAACCAAATTACTGCTGTACATAAGTCCATGCAGCCTGAGGGTGCAAGTACTTACATATCTCCTTTTGTTGAGTTTTCTATTTTTTATGAATATTCATATCAGGGAAAAAACTTCCATCTGCTCTCTTTTAGCTGATTCTATCACATTTTTTGAGTTTTGCATCATTATGGAGCCTCAGAGAAAGATGGTCATTTACATTACATATGGATATAAAGGAGAGAAGGAGTTGATGAATTGCAAACAAGTATAATTTATATGGACAAAGTGCGCCAGAAGTGCTTTTCACCCTATTTTACTAGGCAAATGGAATGATTCCTGCCCATTCACTTGGCCTAGTGCCCACAGACTCACAGAGGAAACCATCCTGTTAGCCTTGTGCATCAGGATTCTACTCCTGCCCTGGGAAGATATGGTGCTCTACACTCAGGTCTGCCAGGGTCCCTGGGAGGTCAGGAAAGATCGGTGAATATGCTAACGTCATTTTTAAGGGTACGCTCCCTTTGGTTTCTTAGTCCTAATATATACCATGAAGATTAACTGGTATTCTAACTGTTGGTGATTTGAATGTGAGACGTTTTCCTAAAGCAGCTCTGGAAGTGGGAGAAATGAAAAGCTTCCATGATGTATACCTGGTAGCTTTCAGCATAATTTGACACTTTGATTTTCTGTGATCATTTGCCTAAATGAGCATAGGTTTGTAAATATGTGAATGTCTACATTTGGGGTGACTTCCTAGGAGTTTCTCTGTTATTTTTGGCTGAATCAGCTGTGACTCCACATTTTGTAGGAACCCAGGGACCATGGTGCAGTAATGACCCCAAATCTATTTATTTTTTATCCATTAATGTAGACATTCATTTATATATTCCATCATTCATTGTTCAAAAATGATTATGCTTATCGTGTACCAAGAGTGAGGAATCAAGGCTAAGTACACATAGTCTCTTCCTCAACTTTTCAGGACTAAACAAATATTCTGTCATGATAAAAATTCATTTATTTGAGAAATATTATTAAACCAGCATCCTCTCTCATGTTTCTGACCAACTCAGTTTTCCCTCAGACAATTTGTGTTTGAAAAACTTCACATTACTACAAATGTATGCCTGCATGGTGATAGAATGCACACTGCTTTCATTTTATATTCAGACAAAAGTAAATTAAAAATGAAGGCATAAAAGTGGTAGTGGTTATTGTACACATTATGTTGAACACAACATAAAAAAAATTATGTTGAATACTTTGTATACAGTATCTGTTTAATCTACACCATTTGGTAGAATAAGGAAAGGGGGGAAAGGCTAATTTTAGAGGACAAATGACCTGTTCAAAGTCACACAGTTCTTCAAGGTGGTTTAACTATGTGACTGTATATAGATCACACTGAATATGATCAGAGAATCTAGTGGTAAAATAGGATATAGCATAAAGTAAGGGTCTCTTCTATCTTATTTTCATAGCCAAAAACTGGTTAAATTTAGAAAGTTATATTCTACATATCTATATTTAGTTCTTACTTATTTTTCTCCCAACCTTTCCGCATGATTTTAGCATTACTTCTCACTTTGTGAAAGAGTACTTTACAGCCTGCATGCTAATTAATTATGCAGTTTTCTTTGATGGTAGTAGAGGGAACAGAAGTAAGTATGTGCATGGATAGAGTAAGAGAGTATCTAAAATTTCTTCATATCATTTTTCTCAGAAATTATACTTGTAACGGAAGTTTCTCAATGTGAAGTGTCATCAGTTTGGCCTCACTCAGGAGTTTGCAAGGCACTTGACTGTTACCTCAGTGAAATAGTTGTTGTCTAAAATCTAATAAGTTTTAGCTGCCTATCATTTTAGACCTTTTTAAAGTGTTTCAGTTTTTAGCTAATACTTTTGGAAATTTAGTTGACTTAAAAAAAGTAATGTTTCTAATAGAATACTTCAAGATGAAAATATATTCATGTTTGTATCAGCAATAGACTAGAAAGGACACCAGAATTTAATTGATCTGAATTTTATATTTATTAAAAAAAGTATTGTGAGGATTTTATCCATTTACAGAGAACAACATTTTTCCAATCCTGTCAATTGTCATAATATACTTGAATATGCAAATACTGGAAATCTCTATGATTAGATAAAATTTGTAACCCTGAAATATGTATATACAACTGTATATACATACCAAAAAGTTCAGCTAATTACACCAGGGCGGATCTGTTTCAACCCCAAAACTAGAAGCTAATAATATCATTCTGCAGATATTAAAATGTCAACCTTCTAACCATTTTCCTGTATGTTCTTAAAAGGTTCAGCCCCACACCTCTCTTCCAGTCAAAAACAGCAAAAGCTCTAAGTTCCTCAACTTTTTCAAAGCCTCACATGAGTTGTTTCTAACCTTTCCACTTCTCTTTATTCAGCATTTTATGATCAAGAAAAATCCTATTTTTCTTCTGTTGATATTCTCCCACTCATGATGAGTAAACTGAGGCCAGAGCTTCAGGGATCTGATAAGTAAAGAAAAAGCAGCAATACTCCCTTACTCTGGGGTTATAATTTTCTATACATATATCCTGAACAGTGCAGTACTCTTTTTTTTTTTTTTTGGTGCTAGGAATCGATACAGTGCAGTACTCTAAAATGGGGTCTTTTTCCTGGCTACTTGAACTTCATGGTGTCTCTGCTTCCTTCCAGTTTTCCTTCTTTGTGGGAATCCAGTGTCTCCTCTCCTGCTTCATTTCCCTCAAGGACTCTATAACTCTTTTACTCAAAAGTATCTCCTTAAATGCTGGACTGAGTAGCAGACCTACATGTTTTAAGGATTGAAGTTGTAGCTGAGCACACTTCATGAGGGTTTTCCTGTGTTTTATTATCAAGTACAGTAGTTCCTTAGATTCTTTCCAACTTGCAATTTCTTGACACATCCATAAAGAAGTTGAACCCTCTTAACCAAAATGAGACAACAAATTGAATAGAATTTTTTTTTTCATTTAATGTATGGTTATTGGGGCTGGGGATTTAGCTCAGTGGTTAAAGTGCTTGCTTTGCAAGCACAAGGACCAGAGTTCGATCCCCAGCACCAAAAAAAAAAAAAAAAGTATGGTTATTAATTGTGCTTTGTTTAAAAGGCTCTATAGTAACCTATTGGGAGTGGTAGCTATACCAGGAGTGGATAAGTGATGGAGGTAACATTTTTAATGTTTGAAAATGAAATACCATTTCCTGCTGTGAGGAAGCACAGAGGTAGACATGCACTTTATGCTTGACCTGGGCACTACATATGGGATTAAACCTCGTAAGTCTGCTAGAAGATTATAAAGATTAGTACTATAATATTGTCTTCCAGCATTTGAAATAACTCCTTATGCTTCCTGGTTTTTCATAACTTACTATGTTTTTAAAAGTTTGTAAAAATAAAGCTTAGATCCTTTTGAGAGGTATTTCCTAACAGGTTGAATAGATTGATTTAAATTTAATAATGAAATCTATTATGTGGGAAATTATAATCATATTCAGTGTACTCTAGCAAACCTTTTCTAAATACCCATTGGTGCCAGAACTTGTTAGGCACTAGGAATTAAAAAGACTAAATGAAATACCTTCTGTCACAAGGAGGTCACAGATTTTTGGAAAGGCAATTATCATGCAAATAGACAAAGTATTGTGTGAGAATTGCTATAACCAATAATTTACATGTTGCTATCAAAACACAAGAAAGCGCCAAAGAGAATCATGGAAGGCTTCCGAGGGTTAAGTGACTCTTTTGTAACAGTTGTGAGACAGAGAAGAGAGGGAGGCTTCCAATGTAGAAAACATCAGGAGGCATTCCAGAAGAAATAAAATATCAAAAGTCATAAAAGAATGCAAATAGATTGTTATGGCTGGAGAGTAGACCGAGAAAAGAGGGTGGAGGTATGACTGATAAAGTAGGTAAAAGTTGTGAGGAAAGAATTTATATGTCATGTAAGAATGTTTAGATATTGTACTAAAGATAAGAGAGTCCATAAAATACTTCAAGTAGGGAGGTATTGATTTCATTTTTTTGTTAGAAAAATTTTTGTGGAGGCTGTGTGTGTGGAGGATGGATCAGAAGGTAGGATTTCGGTTGGAAAGATATTGCAATGTTCCACATATGAGAACATGAGACTCCAAAGAGTCAGGCTACTATCAGAATGGTGAGAAAGCCATGAATATGAAAGTACTTCCAATGTTGGATCTTTAGAACTTGATTGCTTATTGTATTTCTGTAAGAAGGATATGTAGGAGGTAAAGAGAGAAATGAATTTGTTATTTGATGACCATCTGGTGCTCTATCATTATGGAGTGATTAGGAATAAAAAGAGAGACAGCCTTCCAGAGAAAAATCAATGATTTACATATGTCAAGTTTATGTTCCCTGGGGGTATTAAAGAAGTTAGATAACACATATATGAGATAAAATACATGGGTTGAGGATGACATAATTGATTTGGGAATCACTGATATTAAAAAACTGAAGATCAAATACATTATTTGGTAGGAAGAATTTTAAGTCTAATATTAAAATACCTTAAATAACACAGGACTGGAAAATGTAACATGGACTTGGTTCTTTTCTATTACTAACATTAGGGTATGTCAAAATTAAAAATATTTACACTTGAACACAAAACATCTACATAATTATTAAAAGTAGTTCTACTAAATCAAGAGTGACAATGTGTTATCTAAATTTTATATGAGATAATATAGTCAAGAAATAAGCAAAAATAGTTAAAAGGTAGTTACTAATTGTACTGTGGATCATGATAAAATGTCTCCAACAGTAACTCACACTTTCCTAATAAATACAAAAGTGAGTATAGATGTATCTTAAGCAAACAGATTCAAAAGAGATACCCTCCATTACTATTCATTCAATAATATACACAGTCAATACTGGAAGGTGTGAAAAAATACTTTTTTTCCTCAGATTTCATTGTTTTGAACTTGTAAAATTAAGCCAAATAAAGCATATATCATACATAGCAAAGCTTTACATTGTAGGTTTTTCTAATAGAGGTAACTGAAATATTAACATAATATTTAAAATAAATATACATTTTATTTACAATAACTGGGAAATTTTGAGACATAAACTTTTACGTACAATCATTCAGATTAAAATATTTTAACTTTGGATTGTATTTACAGATATCTTTCTTCCTCTTCTAGTTGATTTTGTAGCACAAGAAAAGTTAAAATGGGATGCGTCTGTAGATACATAGTTGAGATTGTATATTCAGTTACTCGACTCTGTGATAGTAATCTTCTGTACCATGTCAGGCAGATTTTCAGACTCCAGATCTTCTTTGCCATTATCTGAATTTTCTGATGAGATATAACAACCAGAGTCCCTTGGACAGTTATCTAACTGTGACTTATTTAAGAATGCATCTGGGTTTAAGGACAGGGGCACAGATTCATTTTCTTCTTCAATAGCTATAAGTGGAAAAAAAAAAAAAAACCCAGGAGTTAGAAAAAGCCAAGAAAAGGTTTATTCATGTACTCCCTTACTTTCAAGCATTATCATGTTTCAGCTGCTCCAACCTGAACGTCATTACAATGAAAACGTCTGTAAGTAAACGATTATATATAATATATACCCATGAATATGAGATGTTCACATTCAAATATTCAGTTTATTGCTGTTTTAGAAGACAAAGTTTGCCCTTCATTGTTCACTTGCAGTTTCATGGAGTCCATATGAAGTGATTGCATAAGCAAACATCATATGGACTCTCAGTTTACATTAATAATGGGTTGCCAGAGAGAGCAGATTGTATCCACAGCATAAATAATGCCTTGTCCAAATACTCAAAGTATCATTAGAAGAAAGTAATTTATAGTTTAAATGTATAATCCAAGTCCATAGTGAACTTTGTGAGCAATTCCAGAATCATAATCTGGATTAATGAACAAGCAATTACCATGGGCAACAGTATGTAGTAGGACTTCAACTGGACAGAATTTGAATGATAGAACTTTAAGGATCTGGTCTTTTCCTACAGACATAAGAAACTAGAATCCCTTTAGAGAGTCAAACAACAAAATTTCCACTGAATCTACCTTATGAATATTTAGTTTGTCTTCCATATCTCTAGTTCTGCATAACAGTTATGTTTAGATTGATAATTCTGTGTTATTAAAACAGTTTTTATATCCAAAAGGCATTATCTCTTGGAAGCAAAGATTTAATGTAAGAACCTAACAAAAGAACCTAAAACCACTTACAGAGTATTAGGCTTCTCGAGATTCCTCCAGCATCAGCTTTCTCTTTGTCAGTGTCAAGTTTATTTGCCTGTCCCCCACCCCTATGCCAGGAGGCAAATATTTCTATGTGTTATGAGGTGATTTCTTCAGAAATGAAGCTCAGGCTACTGACGCTTTATTAACGTGCCCTCCTCTTTCCCTTTCTAATCTCAGAGCTTCCTCACTTTCGCCATTTGAAAAGTACCACATTGGGCAACCAAAACACTCGCAGTTTTAAGATTGAGACAAAAACTCTGCTTCAGAGGCTTCCTCCCATTCCTCTGTACTTTGTCTAATTCCAGAAGTAAATCCAAACTCGTATGTAATGAATTCACTTCACTTTGATGTATCAGAAAGGTAGTAGTTATGCACACTCATTGGAGCACTGAAAAATATTGTCACTTAAAGCATTTTCTTATTCTATGGTTTACAGGAAGAATGCTGGTAGAAAAAGACTGGAAGAAAATGATAAAAATTGCTTTTTAGTCTACTCATCCTCAAAATGAAGCAAAGAGTTCTTTTAACCTTTTCCCCAAGCCTTTTATTTGTAACATTGAATCCATATTTGTCATTTTTCTGAATCTTTTCCACATTTGCCACAACTTTATTCAATCATTAACTCAAATATCAGATACTTAAGTCTACTTCCAATAGTTCTAGGGGCCTTAATTTCAAAGTGCACCTATTTGGATTGTTATTTTTAGATTTTTCTTTCATGAAGCATTTTGTTTATTAGTCATAACAATCTTTAAATTTGGGCAGCATTTACTTACTATTCACTAGTCTTTATGAGAATCAGTCATTCAATTTTGTTTCCAAGTCCTTCTTTTATGAAAAAGCAGTACTGAAATGGGACCTCATTTTCTAAGGGATTGCTTTGTCTTCTGCCTCTGCTCTTCTAGCTTATTGACACTGAAATGAAATGAGTCGGTTTTGTGTTTCATTATCTGAGGGTTTCTGGAAAAGGCCAGAGGCATTAGTCCTGTGGTGTGCATGTTAGCACTGATAACCAGATTTGAAGTGTGACTCTCTAATAGCAATGACTATAGTGATAAGGCCACATTTGCCCAGATTAAGCTTGGGCTTATTAATTCAATGCAAAGTTAAAAGAACTGAGATACTTCCCTTCAGATTGACATCCCCAACAAAAGGAGGCCTAATAAAATCTGTTTGCTCCTGAAATGCTGTTGTATTTAGTTTGATTACTGATTTGGGGGCTTTTTTGATGATGGAAAAAGTAGGCTTGATCACTTCTGATTTCCAAAATTATCTCTCTTTCTTTCAAAAATAAGCACTTTGTTTGTTATTTCATCCTTAGAAACCTGTATACATTCAACTAAAAGGGTAGCAAAGTAAACAAATAATGAATGAAAATCTGACTTTACTGGAGAATGTGTCATTGTTTAATATTAGTAATAAAACATACTTGTTTTTATTTCCACCTGAGAAATGCTGTGTCACATTCCATAAATTCTAGGAATTGGTTTGTTGTGAATGTAGGTTATTTATTATAGAACCCTTTCATCTGCAGTTTGTATGGAAAGAGGAAATAGTTCCTCAGTATGAAAGTTACGCAGCACAGAGATTCACAGAGCAGTGGCGATTTGCTGAATGATTTCCTAGTGAAGTGAAAGCATGATTCTGCCTGCTCTCATGCTTCCCACCGGGCAGGCAGGTGGTCGGCGTGAGCCCTTCGATGCTAACTATAAAAAGAAAAGGCAGGTCATCATGTTTTATTGTAGAGATGAAGGCTGTGATGACAGTGAAAATGACAGGGATTGACACGCACCTTCATCGTGTGCTGTGGGCATTTTTTTTTTCACCCCACAGAGGGGAGAACTCACACTGATGCATTCACATTTTCTTTCTAAGTCATTTAGTACCTTTGTGTGACCGTTAAACTGAATAATGCTAACTGGCCTACCCAGAAATCGAAATTATAACCTTTATCAGTTTTGTCCTGTGGTCCAGTCATCTGAGCTACCAGGCAAGTAACACATTGGAATAAGAAACAGTTTGCCTCCAAAATCACAGATTTCTCATAGGATATTTGAGAGCATCCTTTTGTGCCAAAATGTTTCTGATAATATGTTAAGTTAGAAAAGTCTATGTAGTTTGTGTATTATATTACTACAATGTATAACAATGTAACACATATATGTATAATTCAACAAATGTAAATGTTTGAATTTTAGATTTTTCTCTGTATTTCTCAGATCTTTTATGTTTTACCATGTATTTTTCATATAAATTTATTAGTACATTTTAGATATACATAGTGATCATATTCATCATAGGGGTTTTGTAGCTGTACATGAGATATATATATATATATATATATATATATATATATATATATATATATATATATACTTTTTTTTAATATGTATATATAGTGTGAGTGTATGTGCTGGGGATCGAACTCAGAGCCTTACACTTGCTAGGCAAGCACTCTAACCACTGAGCTAAATCCCCAGCCTATATTTCGATTTTCCCTTTTTTACACTTTCCCTACCTTCCTTTTGACTCCTCCTCTCCATTTACAACAGCTTTGTTTCCATTTTTTCCATCTTTTCCCTTTTTCTTTTCTTTTCCTTTTCCCTTCTTCCCCACCCCCTTTCCCATTTTCCTGTCCCCTTTGAACACTTTCTTTCTATTTCACAATATCTATTACATATTTTTGGTCCTTATTTACACTTTTGGTCTCTTATACCAGAGAAGCAATGTTATATATACTACTGAGCCATAAAAAAAGGATAAACCTGAGACATTTTTAGGTAAATGGATGCACCTGGAAAACATATTTTTTAAGTGAAATAAGACACACATGACCTTTTATTTTTTAAATGATGAAAAAGTTAAAATGGTAGTTTTTGATATAGCTCCTGTCTTGCAAAAACCCAAAACCTACATATTTTCAAAGAGAGTGTATTGAAGAATTAATAATTATGGATCTATCTCTCACTTATTGCTGCCAGCTAACAGCAGGCATACTAGGAACTCTAGAAAGCAGTACATTTCTGTACTCTGTGTAATGAAAATAAAATAATCATGTTAAGAAAAAAGTATTTAGAGCATATTTTATTACAAAGAGTTAGTTTCAATATTAAGATATTTTATTTCCTGTTAAAATTGTTATGAAATTGTATAAAGCCCATGGGTCAAAATTTTAAGATAGTCATTAATGTACAAAAAAGTGATGTGGTGATTAAAACAGAAGGCAGCTAATATAATTATTCATGAAATAATTATATTAGGGTTTTGACATTTAATTAATTAAGTATGAGCAATTTCGATTTTACTAAAAGTGAAGAAAGCTTTAAAGAAATAAAGATTCTTATACTGGGAAGAAGTTCTCATACTCTAAAGAGAGAAGTCATCCTCATATTCACATATTAGAAATTTAAAGGTTCAATAAATATAAAAACTACTAATTTTTGCTTGATTGTCCCAAGTTTCTTTATCTAAATCATCCAGAATTTTTCTTTACTGTCTTTTTTGCCTTAAGTGTCAAGCCTTTGTTTCTTTGGATTAAATACTATAAAATACTGCAATCTAGTGGGTGTAAGAAAATACCTGGCCAAAGAAATTGTTCAATAAACAATTTTTAAAATAAAATTATGATTATATTAATTAAATGAAATAACTAAAGAACACTAGAAAGGATAATTTTGTTGAAATTCAAGTGATGTTATCCCTTGACTTTATGAATGATTGTCTTCTTTTTCTCTTAACCTAGCACCATTCCCAAAGAGCAAAACTAGGGATATACATACATCTCAAGATGAGCATGAAACTCAGCTTCATGTTTCAGCTCAGTTTGAACCACTCAAACTAAAAATCAGCTATATTTTTGTATACAGACAACTTTTTCCAAGGAAAAGAATTAGCAATTTAACATGGCTCTCAGTTACTTTCAATTTCATCTTGAGCATGTCCTTAAGTTACCTGAACACTTTAATTCCTTAATTATAGTGAATGTTTAATGTTTATTTCACTTGAATACTAATCCTCTTTTTAGAAAAGTAACAAAAAATGAGAAGCAGAAATCCATTCGTGGAGAAACAAGTAGTTGTGGCTGTTCTCCCGAGGCCATGAGATTAATATAGAGTTGAAATAACTCCAATTTTTGTACATCTCTTGTAGCCTCGCATCGCAGTCTATCCTCTAATGCTGTGTGTCCTAGGTAGGAAATCTTTTCTCTCACAATCATGGTAACCTCTGCTCCTATGGTGCCAGTTACTTCAGTAGGGGCAGAAGCACAATCCTTCAAGATCACAATACCTGAGCACCGGTATGGACAACATCATTCGGCTTCTACTCAGACCAACCACCTGCTCCCATGGAAGGTTTTGGTCCCAGGAAATGCCTACCCTCAAATGAATTGTTGTTATATTGGACTGATTATTTTGATAATAATCAAGTAAGATTAGAAATTATGATTATATATTATTTAGTTAGAGGGCCAAGGAATATATATTTTTTTCTTTCCAATATGTTCACTTAATGGAGAAAATGCCATTCGACAATATGCCACTTAGGCAAAATGGCTACTTTGAGTTAAAAGTACTATAAAAATGACAGTTACAAGATCACTCTGACTTTCCTTCTGCTTTTTAAATGCAAGAGATGAAAGTCCCTTATGAATGATGTCTTCCCTAGACCAGAAGAAAAGTATTGTTTCTATCATGGGCATTTGAGGCCAAAGAAGGACTTCTGTACAAAATGTGTTAGACTAACTTTGATCTTCCTAGCCACTTTGTACCCGATTAACTCTTCTATCCCATGCTCCTTTGTCTTGTCATACTTTTACAGTTTACTACTTTTTGTCTAATTCTGTATGTAGATGTTTGCTTGCGACTGAGTCTTTAATTCTTAAAGTCCTTATGAATTTAAAAATTGTAAAAAATAAACTTTTATGCTTTTCTCCAGTTGATGTTTTATGCTAATTTAATTCTTGGACTTAAACATTAAAAAAAAAATCTAAGAGATTAGAGGTAAAATTTCATTTCCCCACATTGACATAGTGAAATTTTAATCTATTATAATCATTTATAAAATTATTATTTTTGGAAAAAAATAAGATTAACTTTAATATTATTTATCTACTATTTGCTTTTACCAAATAATATGTTCTGGGCATATTTTCATGTACAGCCCTATGTTACTCTCTTAACACTTCCAAATCTTAATTTTTTTTTAACAAACTAATTTTTGGGAAAGTTGAAATTGTTGAGTTTTTAACTAAGATTACTACTTTTTAAGCCTCTTTTTCAGTGTTGAATTTAGTAGGACAAATTCCCAGAACTGGAATTTCTGAATATAAAGACTATGCACTTTAACTTTGAGGTTTGATTTTTTTATTTTACAATATTGCTCTCAAATAATTGTATTTCTTTATACTTCTGCACACACAAATGCATGGTTAGCATATACACAAAATAAGTCTTGACAATGCACACCAAGCAATACCCACCTTCAAATTACAAGAAATTGCACATGTGTGGGGTGGTCGGAAGGCAACTTTAATTGTTTTCAATAGAGAAAGAAAGTGTTGCTTACTATTTGTAAATCTCTACACCTCCTCAATCTGTATTTATTCATTCTACAAGCGTGTATTAACCATTCACTGCATGCCAATCACAGGACTGGGGACTTTGAGAAAGCACACTGTAATAGATTATTTGGTTTTGTTTGGCCAGGATAATCATTACAAAACCATCCAGAAGACACAAGCCCAGCGCAAGGTGAAAACAAGGACAGGAGTGTTTGATACATACAGGTCTTACAAATGTCCTTAGATGACTGTGGTGAAAACTGAACCCATTTCTCTAGAAAGCATTTTCTGGTAAAGAGTAAAATTGCTTATATTTCACTTTATTTTTATTATAGAGAATATGATATCTGTTATAAATTGAATCTTAGAGAGTAGAGCCAAAAATAAATCTGGAGAAATTAAATCGAATAAAGCCAAACAGCTATAACTAGAAGTAAATATTAAATCTATATTTGTAAATACATACAAGTAAAACATGTGCATGCCTTTTCTCTATATGCGTGGAGAGCTATCTTATCTTTTCTTAAAAACTGTACATTTCTATGAAATTCAAGTCATATGGCAAGTGTAGTGGAAACCCCAGGTACACATGTCAGGGGCTGGGGCACCAGGCTAGGCTGGCATGCCATTGAGTCAACTGTTGGACTGCTGCTTGGCATAGCACAAGTCTCCCTTGCTGATGGCTCGTCTTCCAGCACCTGACTGGGCCCCCCATTTGCCCTGCATCGATTTGGGCAGGCAGACAGGCAGGAAAGCACAACTGGGGATGGTTGAGAAATGCTGGGCTGCTGTGCCCACAGCTTGTGCCAACGGCCTGGCTTACAACCAGCCCTTTCCCCTTTCCTCCTCACTTGGCACCACAGCCAGGGTTTGCAGGTACCTGAAATATTGTAACAGATTTCTGTAAAGTTTGCTTATTTTATTGCTTTTTTTTTTCAGTTTAAAATTTAAGGAGTTGGGGATTTAGCTCAGTGGTAAGGCCCTGAGTTTGATGCCCAGTACAAAAAAAAAAAAATTATTCTTGCACTTTAGAGAAAGCAAAATATTTCCAGTGCCCATTTTCCCCAAAGACAATAGTACACATTCTGGTAGACACAATTTTAAGTTGCATCAAATTGCTTCTAAATGTGGAAAAAGAGACAACTGCAGAATAGATGGAAAACATGTACTATAAACAGCAGTTAACTATCTTATTATCCTAAGGAAGCATTTTTCAGTAAGGCAGAGAACCTTTAAAGTTTGTATTTATGCAAACACACAGGCGTGTGTACACATTCTTTATTCACTTTTTTACTTGTGGAAAATACTTACTCCCAAAGTAAGATTTTTAAAGTCATATAATAAATATAGAAACCCTAATATGCACAAAATAAACAGATTTGGCTCTTTCATTTTCTCCTTCAAAAGCTGGGTCTCATTCAATTTTTCTTCCCTCTAACCTTATCTAGATTCCCAGTTGAGGGAGCCAATGACCTAATTCTGCTCAGTTCTAGTGCAGTGTGGGAGCTAATTCTGCATCCTGCTGCTTGTCTTGCTGGGATTGCAGAACCCCAAAGTCATTATCCCCCTTCAGCAGTAATCCTGTGATCAGCTCTAACACAACTCACCAGCCCTTCTATCAGTTTGTTGGAGAAGCATCTTTACCTCCTGCCAAGCAGTGACCTAAAAAGTTTAATCTGGTTTACACATTCAAGGTCAAAGTGGGAACAATGCTATCTATCTCAGGCTAAGAAAATAGAAAAACTGCTTGTTCTAAATATTACATTTCTGTTTCTTTTTCTCCTATCTCATCTCCTATCCTCTTAATTTCTCTAGATGTATTAAAGACATGAGACTTGATCTTTCCTACATTATCTTCAAATTTCATCTCTAATCTTCAAGACATGTCCCCAGTTTGCTCAACTTTTATATTGAATGATTAGCAAAGCAAAAACTTTCCAAGTTCCTAACTTAAAAATAATGAAACCCTAAACTAAGGATTTATTGAGATTCTCCAAGTTAGCATTACGCAATGATCAAAATAAAAAGGCATATATAAAATCCTGCCCACTTTGCATATTCCATTCTTTTTTAAAAGCTATTTTTAACCTGTGACTGTGATTTGTACTTGTTTTTTAATAACATCTCAGTTTTATATAACCATATACTCAAGGTATTTATCATTCAAGGTTGTACGTTTAATCTTTAGCATGGTTGTAGACGATGTGATTCACAGGGCATAGGATAGATAGCAACAAGCATGCAGCAGCATGCTACAAAATCATCAGAATTCACCATCTTATCAACAAATAGAAGTCATTCTTCTTTATTTCTTAAGCAAAGCAATTTCATATAAGATAAATAGGTTTCAGTCAGAATAGCCTAACATGCAATATGTATCTTTCTGACATGTATATTCTAATACTAGTTTAGACCATATGGTTATAATAAGAAAAATCTCAGAGTTGTGTATGACAAGCAACACTGGTTGAATGTGCATTTTTCTATCTTTCATCTATCAGAATTTGGCTGTGTGCGTGAATGTTTATACATTACTGGGTATTATTATTAAGTGATCAGCTCCTCTTGACCTTCAAGTATAATTTCTAAAGTTTTATGGAAGAAAATAATTTCTGGGATTTGTCTTTTCTTAAATATTAAACACCAAAAAGTCACTTCATGTTTGAAAATATCATGTTTTGGTTTCAGAGACCAGGATACAGTGGAATATGTTTCAAACAGACAAATTTAGGAGACTAAAATCCAGATGTGTAAGCTTAAAGAAGCAATATAGCTACTTGTACTCTAATTTTTCCATTTTGCAAAGGAAGATTTGTGCCAGGTGTTTTTTTTTTTAATTATACCCACCCCTCAATTTGTTATTACCTGTAAATTGTTATTCCTTGGTTAACACAGAAAATAGATGAGTGATGCGAGAGATACGAATACAGAAGTGAACATGAGCGTCTGTCCT
Organism: Hystrix cristata; assembly: GCA_004026905.1. Lineage (NCBI taxonomy): Eukaryota > Metazoa > Chordata > Mammalia > Rodentia > Hystricidae > Hystrix > Hystrix cristata. The sequence continues at coordinate 33,096 of PVJO010006102.1, forward strand.
GGACCCACCTTCTTTAGGGGTTCCTACTGAGCACTGTTCTACTACTGAAAGCTCAGCTTGCTGGCTCTCACCTTCTTCTCTTTGCAAAGTCTGTTACGAAGCAGCTAGAGTAGCCTGTCACCTTTCAGATAATTCTGCTGTTGTGAGGTTTTTGTTCTCACCTAAACATTAACTTACACTTTCTGAGTTGTACCCCTGAACTGAAGTTCTTGAGAAAACTGAAGTAGGAAAAAATCTCAATCTCCAAATATTCATTGTTCTGTGCTTACCAGCTTGCTTATGTGAAAGACAGAACTTTGAGCTGTGTAGCAGTCTGCCATTGATTAAAATTCCATCTCTCCTATTTATTTAGCTGATTGACTTCTTTGAAATTCATCTCTTAATTATTTCCTCATCTGTAAACTGGACATAAATGTATGGTTTTGCAGAAGAAAAGTAATTCTTTACAAGTGTTTAAAAAATACTCTTTTCTCTCATTATACTGATGGTCAGATTATTTTGGAGAGTACTGGCAGTGTCACTGAACATGATCAATATAAGAAATTTACAGAATTTTTTGTTAGTCAAATGCTTAGTGAGGAGTGATGTCTTGAACTGACAAGATGTAAGAGAAACTGCCTCATTTACCTGAAAGATATTGCCATATCAATTTACAGAGATCAATTTTGGGGGCTGGTACTGTTGAGGAGATCAGCTACTTTCCTCAGGTTAGTTTTTTTCCTACCTTTATGACTCTGTTTTCCCCTTATGTTCATCTCCCAGTCAACACAATTTCAAAGAGAAAGTGTAAGAACCTAGGTCTAATGATGATTTCTCCTCATGTTCATTTAGTTATACCTGTACATGTGAAAGTTCTGGGAACAGGATGGAGGTCTATGCACACACAAGAAAGCAAGAGTAAACTGAAGAACTTTTTTTTTTTTAAATAAGTGAATTTCCTACTATATAAAAAGTAAATGTATAGTGAACATATGGTACATGTAAATTTTGTAGGATGTATGACGGGGTATAGGATAGCCCATGAAGGAAGTCAGGAGGTCTAGGTACTAAATTCAGCTTTCCTCCTCACTCTCCATCTGGGCTGTTACTTGTAGTCTTAGAAAGTATAGCACAGCTATTCTAAATAAAGCCTGAGTTGGAATCACAACTCTCCGATTCACTAGGAGTTTGAGTTTAAACAAGTCGTTTATCTCAATTTCTCATTCTGAAAGTGGAGGTAGTACTATTTAACTAAGAGACCTGCAAAAAGCACTAAAAATGATAATAAACATAAAGATCTTGCCTAAAGTTTTACTCAGGACACACCTTCAAATAAATAAACTAGTTAATAATTACTACTAACATTAGTTTTGAAAGAGAAATATGGATTTAATGATCTAACTTCTTTCTCGTCTTTAGATTTAGATTCTCCACACTCCCCACCCCATTTTCCTTCACAAAATGCTCTGTATAGATTGACGCACTCTAAGCTCAGTGTTTGGGGCCCTGAAGAAGTGTAGTAGTTAAGTGAGTCCTGAATGAGTAGTTACAAAAATAAAAGCTATTCTGCCTTTACAAACACAGTTGGCATAGCTGGCGTTCTGCCATAAATGAATTTGTATTATTCTGTCTCCAGTTTATACTTCAAACACAGAGAACCATTTTAGATAATAAATGTGCATGCTGAATATTTTTGCAAGCTATTATAACATTTTTAGAGAATACAATAAACACATATAAGATGTGACTATATGCTAATGGAATGAATTTTCCTGTGTGGCGCAATGCTCGTTAGCATAGCGCCATGCCCTGTGTTGTTTTATGGAAGCCATGTGTGGCATTTCTCACTAATGGCTCATGCTGTCACTAAATATTTGTCTCTGATTCCCTCAGTCTTTGGGAATACAGGCAGCTACTTGCATATAAATTAAGAGTTGTACCAAATCAGAAAGAAGAACCCAGAAAAGTCCTTTCATTTTTGAGTCCAATAAGGAAAAATGAAATCCCTTTCCCCAGTTATAGATTTGATCAGAGTCACTGCTTCCAAGGTTATATGAAAATTCCTATTTTTTGGAAATAATGTTTTATGTGATTCTTAATAAATAAAACTAGAGCTTTGCTTCTAAAGATTTTACATATTTACTTTAAACCTTGATTATCCGCTAGGGAAAAGAATAGACGTGTACACTTACTTTCTTCATCAAGGAGGCTTTCCGCAGCTGATAGTAACCTCATTCTGTCTTCTGGGTTTGCAATATTTAATTCAATGAGATGACTCTCTTTTATATCCTTTAAATCCTCTAGGGACTCATATCCATTAAGCAAAAGCGTTGAGGTATATTCCTATGGGAGAGAAAAGGTATGTTAATGCAATGTAAACTACTCAGATTCAAATATTTAATTTTTAGCTCTCTTTAGATTTAAATAAAGTATACAAATACATATGGAAACTAGAGATGCCGGCATAACTTTTGTTTAACTTTACTTAACTTGTACTAGCTTTTCACATATGAATTCTAAGGCATTTAAAAGAGTATGTTGTATACCTCTCAACTTCTGAAAGATGAGACCTAATACATAATTATCTTAATCTGTAGAATGTTAAATCGTGATTTAATCTCATTTCGCACTTGTTCACTTCTCAACTACCTAAATAAACAGAACTAGCATTTCTTTCATTGATAGCATTTAAATCTCTCAATGAAATGCCTGTAACAGAGTCTATTGCACTCAGATTTCTGAATTGCATATCTTCCTGTTTCTTGATCACAAAAGTATGTATTTTCATTAGCTTCTTGGAGTTGGTTAAAAATGAATTTGAGACTGACACAAGTCTATAAACAAAGCGAGTTGAGCATTTTGATTGAGAGGCAATACGTAAAACTATCACAAATGACTTAATTAAAACAAACTTTATTAAGCATAAAAACAGTGAGCTGGAAAAAGTATTTCCTTTTTCAGCCTATATATTTTATCCATCATGTGCATTAATATATATTAATGAAAATTTATAGACTTTTGATTTTAGTGTAGATATTTCATAAAAATTTGACTAATGTAATGTGAAAAAAATAGATTATAAAAACAGATGACATAGTATCCTGAACACAATTATTATGAAGCTTAATGATCACTGTTTAAATGATTCAATTTAGTTATCTTTTCTGGATTTGATTTTGATCTCTGCTCTACAGAAAACACAATTTCCATTTTTCCTTTCACGTCTCTGGACTCTTACTTACTCTTTTTTTATTTTATTTTTTTGGTGCCCCGGATCGAACTCAGGGCCTCATGCTTGCTAGGTAAGCACTCTAACCACTGAGCTAAGTCCCCAACCCCTCTTACTATTTATATTCTCTTTCTCATTCTCTTTTAGACATCTTCCCCTGGTCTTTCACTCTCCTAGATATTTTTCATTTTTCACTGAATCTTCTCAACGTTAATCTCTTCTGTCACTGCTAAGTACCATTAGGGTTTATTCCAAGAGATGTTATATCAAGACCTGTCCTTGCATAATAAAAGTAATAAAAGAGAAATAAGAGCTGTTCTAGGAAAACAGATTTTCCTTTGCTGTAAGTCTTATATTTTTAAACAACACTATGCAAACACTGACCCATTCTCATCAATTATTCCTTCCATATACCACCCAAAACAGCCCAAAGTTTGGCGAACCTGAAGGTGAATCTTCTCTAAGAACTCCTGAAGAGTCTTGGGCTTTTCTCTTTTACTCCTTCGGTGTGCCTTTATTTTCTTAGGGGTGGCTTCCTCTTCTGAGATGATATCCACATAAATAAACTTGAAGTTTCCTACTTTATTGTTCAGCATTCCTGTCCATATCCCCATCGGTGTTTTGCAGATAATGTCTATAATGTCTCCTTTCTAAGGGCAAAGACATACAAATACAAATCAGATTTCAAAGCTGTGTGGTATTTTGAAGACTGGTAGAAAAAAATGATTGAAAAGTAGATTAATGAGGGCATCATGATAAACAGGTTCAGAGATCTCAATAATAGATCTGAGTTCACTTGTTTAAGGAAATTATTTTCTTTAATAATAATAAAGAAAATTTCTAAATGTTTAAAGAAAAGCTTACATACATAGTGACACATTTCTGTTTTTGTTATATCAGTGTAACATACTTGCGAGCACAATATAATTTACACAACACTTTCAAATGTACTAAGTCGTTATACATTCACAGAACACCTCTTAGATACAAATGTGAAGTATCACCTTATTATTTTAAATATATCAGAAAAAGAAGCAGAGATAGAGAATGACTTCTCAAGAGCTTACCAAAAGTTACCAACAACTCAAACCCAAGTTATCTGAACTTAAAAATTTTGTTCCTTTCATTCATATTACAAAAGCGATATTCTTATTATTCTTGGAGGGGCTTCTCTGCTGGAGAAGAACAAGAAAAAGGAGTCTGTGACTCTGTCTGTGATTCTAATTCAACTGATATAATTCATCTGCAGTATAAAATAAGCCCTCTAACGTATTTCATCCACATAAAATAATAAAATTATGCAGAACTCACAAGTATGTATCAAAAGTATGCGTGCATTAAGTTATGTTACTTAGTTCTTAATGCCTTTCTTCTTGTCAAAAAGAGGTAGTATTTAGATTGAGCTCCACAAAAAGTCTGCACTGAAGTATGAGTGAATCACATTGAGATGGCTCAAACAGCAATATTTTGTTTATTCACATTTTAGAGTGTATTTGGCTGTATACTACCAGTTATTGGCAAAAGTGGAAAATCCCCTGGGAGTAGATCTTGGCAAAGAAAATTGAATTCTATGCAAATAAGGGTCTATATTTAAGAGTACACCTGTTTTGCGTTTGAGTCTCAGACACTCTGCCCCAGAGGATGTTACAGATTCAAATATTTTTGCCACATTTAAAGATCTACCTCTCAACAACACAACATTAAGTACGCTAATAAAATGTATATTTTCCTGTTGATTTCTGAATGTATAATTTATACAAAACACAAATTTTACTCGTGATATTACAATTTAATGTAGTTGAATGATGTGATATTTCTGATTTATGATCATCTGCCTGTCTGGACCTCTGAGCTGCTAGTTTCAGTTTTCCTGCCTTTTAACTACAGGAAAATAAATCACAGGGCAGCTGCTACCCACTAAGCTGACCAGGAAATGCCCCCAAAGATCCAGGAAGTTACTAGGTCTGGCAGCCCTTTTTTTTGAATCCTTCCTATTATGCTTAAAACTTATAAACTTGTAACTTATATCCTTTAACTTATAAACGAGCATGTTCCAGAAATCTCACAGGTGACCCAAGCAGAGATTCAGTTTCACTTCGGACAAAGCCTTTGCTAGAAACAATAATGTTTCAATTTTTAGTGGTAACTGGGATCCTTGTGATGCCCTGTAATAGCTCCACAAAACTCAGCTCACGGAGCAGCAGCAGTGGACATTGTATTATAGGGAAGTTAAAAGACTGTCTGGAGTCAAAATACATTGTATTTATTCCCTTTTACTGTCCTCACTTCAGAATAGGTTCTGGAATACAAGCATTTTCAAGACTTGAACTTAGACTTCGAATCATTTCAGATAAATGACCAAGGATCTATCTGTGGGGAACAATGTTTTTTTCTCCTTCCTCCGAGTTTTTTCTCCTTCCTCTGAGCGTCAGTAGTATAGAAGGAAATAAGAGAAGTGCTTTAAGTATGAAATAACATCAATACTTCATATCATAATAATTAGTTATCATTGAATTAGTGTTAATGGTATAGAAAATTCATTTTTTTTACTTACAGTGCTTTGTGATATTTAATATCTATAAAAATTAATTTAACATCTACAAAAATATGTTAGCATGAAACTGTCTTCTATTTGTGCTGTTGTAATTAGCCCTCTTCCCTAATTAGCCCTCTTTATAGTGCACAGAGGTACGAAATGGTGAATTTCAAACTCATGATTATGTGTCAGAAGGGACTTTACACATGTAATCGATGTATCAAATTAGTCGATTTCGAGTTAATTTAAAAGGAGATTATCTGGGTGCACTGGATTTAATCATGTGAGGTTTCTTTAGAAAAAGATACTGAAGCAGGTGTCATCATTTCTCTTGATAGTCTTGAAAAAGTAGACAGCCATGTTGTTAGAGAGGGCCATGGCTTGGTGGAATCCAAGGGCTCAGACTAGCCTCCAATTTATATCTAGCAAGAAGCCCAGTCCCTGATTCCTACACCCAAAATGAACCGAATTCTGCCAACATTTCAACGACCTTGAAAGAGGACCCCTAAACTGCAGGTGAGATCACAGACTAGCTGACACCTTAATTTCAGCCAGGTGAGTCCTTAAAGCAAGAACCTAGCTGAGGCATGCCCAGATTTATGTTCTATAGAAATTGTGATATAATAATACATTTGTGATGTTTGAAGCCTATGAGTTTGGGGCGATTCCTTACACAACAATACAAAATGAATATAGCAGTTAAAGCTAGGAAGAACAAATAAAAGAGAGGATATCATAGGGAGAAAATCTGCGGTTAGTCAGGGCAACCAACATAAAAAAAAAAAAAAAAAACTAGAGTTGCTCAGCCAAGTATGGTTCCAGACCTTTACTTTGCTGGCCTCCTGCCTGATATTTCCATCTAGATTCCTTCTTTTTAGCTCAATTATTATTTTTTTTCAGCAGCTATTGAACAGAGCTGGGCACCTTCAGCAACCTGTGAGGCTTTTGGTTTTCAGAAAAAAAGTATACAATTCCTTTTCCTCAATAAATTCTGAATTTGTATTATATACCTAACAGCAACTTCTGCTAATAGCCTGAGGAGACTGAGCTCTGGTATCCTACCTGTGTTTTATTAAAAATCCTGCTGCCATCAGCAGTTCCCCACTTTAACTGTTGAGAAGAACATGCAATCCTTCACATTTCTTTACTTCCTGAAATAGATCATAAACCAGCATTTGACAAACTATCCAGAAAGCAGATGTAATATTGGCTCACCTTGATTTTGAGGGAGTCAGTATCATAGGGACTTGGTGTGAAATCTGTGTGTACTCTGGCACGGCCACAGAATGGTCCTGAGTAGGGGCCATCATCATCCAGTCGAAAGCTGTCCCGGTTGCTTGTGCCATCTGAACAACTTGTCATTCCACCTGAAGAAAGCAGAGGTTAGCAGTTGTCATCAATGCTTTTAATACTCTGAAACATCATCCAGACACTGAAGCAATAGATTCCAGTCTTGTTTTACCACCCAGTCATACTCCATCAGTGAGTTCTGTCCTCTGGACTACTTCAGACCTCTTTCTTACCAACCTGGCCACTGTCTCTTCAATCACTAAATCAAACACTCTATCATTTTGGTCTATATGATTGAATTAAGCAAGCAGTATATTAATAATAGATACTTGCTAAGAGAAACAAAGTATAGATTTAACCCTTGACCAAGCTACAGTACATAATCTCATAAATACAAAACAAAACAGAAATTGATAACAAGAATTTGGTCTTTGTGTTGATCACAAATGATTAAAGTATAACATTACAAAGTTCCCTACAACTGACTGCAATTGTAGCAAAACTTCCCTACTTCTCAGAGTTCCTTCTGTATACTAATGGCCATTTTGAGGCAAGATGTCTGCCCATAAAAAAATGATACATTTGCTTGTACTGTGAGTATGAAGGAAGGACGAAGAATATTGGAATGTCTGAACCCCCCAAGTAATTTGAAACTGTACTAAACCGGACTTTTAAAAATTGCCCCTTTTAGGGGCTGGGGATTTAGCTCCGTGGTTAAAGTGCTTGCCTTGCAAGCACAAGGGCCCGAGTTTGATCCCCAGCACCAAAAAAAAAAAAAAAAAAAAAAAAAAAAAAAAAAAAAAAAAAAAAAAAAAAAAAAAAAAAAAAAAAAAAAAAAAAAAAAAAAAAAAAAAATTGCCTCCTTTAAAAATAATATTGCTCCAAATCCTTGTTTTCTGATTTTCTTTCTTTCTGATGTTGAACCTCAGAAAGAAAAGAGAGTGACTTTCTTTTGCTATTTGCCCAAGGCTAGGCAAGAATAGTTCCCAGGAGAAATGCCTCTCTTTTTTCTCGCCAATCTTCAGTGCCTCTGCACTTCCCCCACAGGCTGGCCTTTTGGTGTTATGTTCAAGGAGGGAAGAGCCCAGGTTGCACTACCATTCATTATGGAAGTAAGATAAAGATGCTTTGAGAAGCCTTACATTCTGTATGAACTTATGTAAAAAAAGAATTGTGTGTAATCACGAGAATTAAATTGTATTAGATAATATATTAAGTGGGAAACCATCACCTCATGCCCTCCCTTCCACGATGAACCCAGTCCTGTGGTTTTTTGGTACATTCTAGTAAATGAAAATTTCCCCACATTAAGAATCACTATCTAGAATTTTAAAACTTCCAGCAGAAATGAATACTTATAAAATCTAAATTTCATACAAATAAGAATGCATCCTTCAAATGTCTCTATATTAGATTTTTTCAAAATAATTATCTATATTGAGTAGGAAAATAGCAGTAAAAGTTATTTGAAACATCTGGTCTTTCTGATCTCAAATTAACAGATTTAATTATCGGACACAACTATTTGGAGGCACATCTCCAAGAACTCTGCTGACTGTAGCATCAAAAACTGTTAAACAAGATATAATTCAAATATATTATGCATTGCTTTGGATAGTAGTAACTCCATATAGATTCAATTCATCTTACCATTTCACCATTTTTTTATCAAATAGCTGGAACCTTGTTGCTAATTTTACATACAAGCCCCAGCGGGGCAGATTTGTTGTTTTTTAATTAATCTAACCCAGACCTCACAGCTAGGATTGTGCCCTTTATTCATTAGCCTTACTTGATGAGCTCTGCCCACTGTAGAGACTATCCATGGAGTCACTAGCTTTGAGCAAGACCTTCTCTGTGTGGGTTCCAATCATGGGGTCACTGTTCCGACAGGGGAGAGCATCCTCTCCATCTTCCCCATCCTTCAGAAAAACATATTAGAGGTTAAGTGTCAAGAGCACATTTCCATGGAGATGTTCACTGTGTGCATTGACTTAACAAACAAGACATATTTTAGCAATAAAATACTTAGGAATACATCAGCATAAAATATGAGTGTCATTAAAGTTTATTTCAATTTCTAGTGAAACATTTTGAAGTATACTTGGAAAAATTCCTTAGATGAAACATTTCTTATTGTGGAATTTGACTGGTAGAGCTTATTTTTGCAAATTAGGGTGAATATCTTATCAAGGCTATTTAATCAGAAATGTTAGATTTATTGACATCTGTGCTTTACCTGTTAAAGCACTTTTCCTTATTCATGTTCTCCTTCTCCATGTTCTCCTTCTCATCTATTTACTGCCATTACTAATCCTTTGAGATCAGATACTACAGGTTTAAACTCTGCACAGTTGTTTCATGTCAGTTCTTTGCACCCTACCAGATCACTAGATATGAATAAAACATGCACACTTTGCAATTCTAAAGCAAAGCTTATCTAAGGAGCTTTACAAATCTCATACCATGCTTGCCACCTAGTCAAGTGAAAAGCAAATCTTGCATAAAATTAGAAAAGACAGACAATTTCAAAACAAATTACATTTCCTTGAAAACATCTCAAATGTTTTCCATATTTAGTTGGACAAAGACTACGAATTTAATATTCATTAGAATGTAATTCAGTATGCTCACTTTGAGCATTTCTTAGCACTGATAAAACTTCAGAATATACATATAATGTATACTTACTTTGATTCTAACTATTATTTTATATATTCACTCAGTCGTTCAATTTCGCTTTGTAGAATACCTCTTAGGCATTTAACGCTGTTCTAGGAACTGAGGAGTAATGGCAAACAACATAATAATGTAGCTGCTCCCTTGCCCTAATGAAGTGCATTCTAGTGTATTGGGCTGTTTACATGCATATGCTGTATATGCATGTGCATTTAGAGTGTTAGGGGAGGTATGCAAGCAAAATAAGCAAGACAATTTTAGAGGATTGTAAGTGCTATGATGGAAATAAAACTGGATGATGTGAGAGAATTAGGTACTAAGACTAGGGTAAAATGAAGGATGATTGATTTGGATGGACTAGCCTCCAGAGATTTCTACTGCAAGGTAATATATGCCTTGAGTTATTGACCTGAATGATAAGAAAATATGACTTATGTGAAGCATTAGAAATAATTTACTAAGCAAATGGAATAATAAGAACAAAATAACTGAACTCAGAATTAGCTTGTTTTGTGCAGACCAATGTAATGAGAGAAGGAAGAATATTAATGTACGGATTTAGAGAAATAGACTAGAGCTTTGTAGACCTCGTATGGTGGCCATGGAAATGTGCCACTTAGATCTCTGGTTGTGAGAAACTACGTTATTGACTGAATTGTACATTGTGAGAAGGACATGAACCTAGGGGGCCAAGAAAGAATGTTATGCTTTAAATATGGTTTGTTTCCTCAGACACTCATGTCGAAGTGTGAAATATTAAGGTGGGAAATTTAGTGTTTTGAGATGGGTTCTGACAGGTGATTGGGATTAGATAAGACTATTGGGGGTGAGGACTTCATAATTGAATGCTGGTGGCTTTAGTAGAAAAGAGGGACTAGAAATACATGTGCATACTCCCCATTTCTCGTTCTGTGATATTCTGACAGTAACAAACTGGAACCCTTTATATCTAGTGGAATGTAAAAATGATGCAGGTTGTTTGGAACATGGCTAATATCTGAAAATATTAAATATATAGTTACCATATGCCCAAGAGAAATAAAACTTTCCACACAAAAAAAATCAAACAAATGTTTGCAGCAGCATATTCATAGCAGTTCAAAAATGGAAACATCCAATGTCTATTAACTGTTGAATGGATATGTGAATTATGGTTTATCTAAAAAATGGAATATTATGTGCAATAAAAAATAAAATAGTGATGCTTTCTACAACATAAGTTACATTGTTCTTCACAGGCTGGATGCACTCTCAATTTCTTTTTCTGACTCTCAATTTCTTTTATTAAAATGGTAGTAATAAATTAGGTATGTTGGTTCTTGCTGTAATCCCAGCGCCCTGGGTGGCTAGTATGGATGATGTAACAACTCAATGAGATCTTGTCCAAAATTTTTAGAAAATGATAGTAATAATATTTTCTTCCACCCAATTTTTGGGCATGATGACTGAGGGAGAAAAAATATGGTTAAGTGTTGCTACATAAAGCACCAAAACATACCCACATCTAGAAGAAAAAGCTATTGAATATTTTTAGAAAAATGTAATAGAAAAATGTAAATGGATAACAACATGCTCCTACCTTTTCCTCAGAAAGGGCTTTGATGTACTTTTTCCCCACTTTTTTCTTCATCGTCCATGAGATAGCTCTCATTTTTTTGCTCAGAGCTCCCCCATTATTTGAAGTTTTGTTTTGTTCTCCATTTTCACTTATGGGTTCCCCTTCATGTAGCTGATTTAGAAATTTTTACAAAAGACAAAACAATAAAGTGATAAAAACCATTGATTTGAAAATGTTAGAAGATTGCCACTTTGTGCACTTCTTAAACTTACTGTGTAACAGCCTCTACAATTTCAAACAGTCTGGGCAAAAAGCATAGTTTTAAAGCTCTTCAAGCCTGATTACCTCAGAGAGTAACACTTATGATATTTTCTTTTCTTTTTCTTTTTTCTTTTTCTTTGCAGTTCTGAGATTTGAGCTCAGAACATTGCTCATGCTAGCAAGTGGTCTGCCACTGAGCTATTTTCCCCACTCCTGCATCTATTTTTATGGGCTATTCTTAAGTGTCGTTTTTTTCAAAAATTATTTTAGTCTTTTTGTTTTTCAAGTGAGAAAACTGAAGTAAATACCACATAATGAGTATGTCTACATAGATCGGAAATATTTTATTGGAGAGCTTAGAAGGCTGTAACATCTCTGCACTGACTGAGTGGTAGAATAGCCTCTTGATTCTATAGAAATTGAGATGGTCGTGGTTATTTTAAAGAAAATTTGAAGTTTGTTAAATCAGTTGAGAATTTGCATTTTTTCCTCTTGCCAAGTAAGAATACACACACATTTTTCAGATTCTCAAGCAATAGTAAATATTATCTGGGTCCATCCATTAGTACAGGAATCTTCATGTAATTCGTATACTCTACTAATTCATTCTCTTATTTTGGACTGGTTCTGTCTGGTGCTTATTAAGAAACTTGTTAAAGCAATGACTTCCCACTTAACAGAATAAAACACAAAGTTTTCGTGGCACACAAAACTCAATAACATAACAAAACAGAGCAACACAGTATAATTAATATGTCATACATTATACAAGGATAAATATTTTATGGAATCTATATAAAACCAAATATCACCAACACTTCACTCTTAGCTACTTCTCAGATCTCCTTTGCTGACTGCAATAGTGGTTTTGAGAATGTGGTCCCCAAGTCAACAACATTAACATTTTGGGGGACAAATTGCATTTTAACAATGTCTTCAGGTGATCGTGACACACAGAAGTTTGAAAACAGCTCTCCTGAAGTAGTGACAGGATAACCCCCAGCTGTTTCTATCAGTTTTTCACCAGGATGTGCCTTCCTTTGCCTTGGATTCCTTAAATATCCACAGATCTCTGCCTTCAACCATTCATTTCTACTCACATGTCATGTAACAACACAGAAATATTCTAATTGATAATTCTTCACACTTGTCCAAATTATTCAACATTACTCAATAATACGTTTGTTTGTTCATTTGATTATTGTCTGTATCTTCCATTTGTTGTATGATTCATGATAACAGAGACTGTATCTGTTTTCTTTGTTCTGAGGGTTTAGAATACTTCCAAGCACAAAACTGCTGCTTGATATTTTTTGAATAAATGAAACTCCTCATCTAGAACTTTACAGCATGATTTTCTTGGAGGACATATGTGGGTTAGTCATCCTTACTACCTCAAATTAGCAAGAAACGAAATTTGAAGGTCATGTAGTTTAGCACTGCCCACCATTTGGATACATGCATGGCCAGTTTTTCCCTGAATATAAAAAATGATGGGAAACATCTCTTTAGTGAACTTGAATATTTTAATATGAAAATTTAAACACATAGTTAACATCATTATTAATCAATATTATGTTTTGTCTCATATCTTACCCCAAATTGCCTCTGATAAATATGAATGGACAGCCAATTTAAGCCTTCATTGCACTTTATTAATTTCTACATTCAAGGTTAGAAAGGCAAAGATTCTTTGCTTAATTCAAAAGCTCTGAGTAAAATTTAATTTCGAAGTGCTTTAAAATTTTAGAGTCAGCCTTTTTCTTCTCTCTTGTTGCTTACTTTATATCTTCATAACAAAATTATTTTACTAAAAGAAATGTGAAAGTATATTATTTCATTATAACTGATGTTTACTTACCATTATACAAGCTTCAGGCACATACTATAATTTTTCTATCCATATTTACAGAAGCTTCAAAAAAACTATCTCCATATATTATGAATTTTAATGTCTTTTTCTGTGCTGTTCTGCATAGCCTGAGCCTCATTTTTATTTAGATATTCATTTATGGTTTTGTTCTGGTGCCTTTTTAAGATGCAACTGTCCCTGTACACTTCAGGCTTTAGGAAGTGGACATTTTCATTTGTGATTGCAATAGTAATTCCTAAATGCCTGATGGAAATACTTTCGTAGAATAGATATTTGTGGAATAGATCAAGAATGAAAGAAGGATTTCTGAAAAATATACTTCACTACTTTATCAGGTTAACTATATTCTTCCACAGAATTTTAGCCATTATTTTTTTATCAACAAACCTGAATGGGCCTCAGTTACTTTTACAGGTTAACTCTAGAATTATAAACTAAGTGACAGTAGAATATAATAGGTATGATTATGGAGAGTTAAAAGCTTATACAAGATGCCAACTGGAAATAAGTCTCTCTCTCTTATTCTCTCTGTTATAGTGATTATATTACTATATGACTATAATTATATTACTATATTATTATTATTATTAATTATATTACTTATAGTTATGTTAATGTTGATAGACCATACAGCTGTGTATGCTATAAGCATAGTTGTGCATATATCACTGTGGCATGATGATTTTAATTCTTCTGGGAAGATACCAAGCAGAGGAATAGCTGGATCAAATTAAACCTCTAGTTGTAGTTTTTTTTTTTTGGAGGAATTGCCATACTAATTTCCACAGTGGCTGGACCAATCTACATTCCCACCAGCAGTGGAGAAGGGTTCCTTTTTCCCCACAGCCCTGCCAACATTTGTTATTGGCTGATTTTTTGATAATTGCTGTTCTTTCTGGAGTGAGATGGAATCTTAACATTGTTTTGATTTGCATCTCTTGAATGGCTAGCTAGTGATACTGAACACTTTTTCATATATTTATTTGCCATTTTTATTTCTTCATGTGAGAAATGTTTATTCATTTCAGTTGCCCATTTTTGGATTGGGTCTTTAAGTTTGAGAGGTTTGATTTTTTTGTGTTCTTTATATATTCTAGACCTTTGTCTGATGGACAGCTGGCAAAAATTTTTTCCCAGTCTATGGGTTTTCACCCTGCTCTATTGGTGATTTTTTTTTTTTTGTTGTGCAAAAGCCTTTTAACAGGATGTGGTCCCAAGCACTTTGATTCTTTGTTTATTTCCCATGCATTCTGTGTTCTGTTGATAAATTGTTTTCCTACCCCCATGTCTTCGAGAGTTCTTCCTATTCTACTCTCTAGTAGATTTAGTGTTTCTGTTTTAATGTTTAGATCTTTGACCCAGTTCAATTTTAGTTTAGTACATGCTGAGAGACATATATCTAGTTTTAGTTTTGGCGATGTGGCAAGCCAGTTTTTCCAGATGCATTTGCTGAAGAGGCTATCTTTCTTCCAATGAGGGTGTTTGGCTCCTTTGTCAAAGATGAGGTATTTGAGTGTGTTTGGAGTTGTTTCTGCATCTTCTAATCTGTTCCATTGATCCTTGGGTCTGTTTTTTTGCCAGTACCATGCTGTTTTTATCATGGTAGCTCTATAGTATGGTTTCAGGTTGGGGATTGTGATGCTCCCTGCCTTGCTCCTGTTACCCAGGATTGTTTTTGCTATTCTTGGTCTGCTCTGTTTCCAGGTGAATTTCATGATTGTCCTTTCTAATTCTGTGAAGTATGTTAATGATATTTTGATTGGAATTGCATTAAATCTGTATAGTAATTTAGGAAGTATGGCCATTTTCACTACATTTGCTCTTCCTACCCAGGAACACTGTATATCTTTCCATTTTCTGATACCCCTTCCAATTTCCTTTTAATTGTAACTATCTTCTTTGACTTATATTCTGCCTTCTCAAATATCTGGTAGGTTTCTGAGACAGGTTTTACTTTAATGCCTAGCATGGTAGTAGTAAGTAAATGTTTGTCATCCCCGAAATATATATGAGACTGTGATTTGAAGATATATTTATTCACCTCACTGTAAAAGTGATATTATCCTCATGATTTTTTATTTTATGTTTATATAACATTCATAAAAATCGAATAAAACGCTCACCTCAGTTGAATCACCTGGTTTTGAAATGGAATTATTCCGAAAACGGTCAAAATTCCCAAAACTGCTGCTGCGCTATAAATTTGAAAATGAAAAGTAAAGTTAAGGTTTGTAACTCTCACTCTTAAAAATAATAAATAGTTTATTTGTACTGCATATACGGGCTATAAAAAGCTCTTCCCTGCAGTATCTAAATGCATAAATGGTATAAGTATCATTAACATTTTTAGCTATAGTTAATAAAATTAACTATATCTTTATATCATAGCGTTAAATGCTTTGGGGAAAATCTTGATTTAGTTATTTTTATTACAGTATTACTACTTTTGAGAAGTAGAGATTGGAAAATCTATGAATTCTAATCTGAGTCTTTTCTAAATGAATGGATAAAAAAATGAATGGTGGATTTCTTTAAAAATATACAAAGTATGTTTTACTAACTCATTTCTACCAGGTAATAGCAGGTAGTGCTAACCAACTAATAAGCTAACAACAACAACAACAAAACAACCAAAAAACAAGCTTCTAAGTAGTTTCACCATTATACTTCCTAAAGATCAAGATTGTTAAAAAAAATAAAAATGAACACAAGGGCATTTCCCATTACTAACTCTTGGTAAATTGTAATTCTCTGCTGGATATCAGAAAGAGAATGCACACATAGAGACCAAATAAATTGAAGCAGTATGTAGGACACACACAGCCTAAGATTGGGAATAAAACTAAATTTTTTCACTTTCAACATTGGAATTACAATGAGACCCCCGGGTCATTTTCATTTACTGGTTTTAAGGACAAGCTTAGCATGTTACTAGGAGACTATTCCCTTGAATACATTTTGCTTACAAGGCTAAATCTTTATTCTATGGAACTCATTCTACACATGTAATTATAAATAATCCAAATATATTATAAGGTGAATTGTTCTCTTAAGCACATTTTCAAAATTCTTTGCAGTTATTGAGTCAGAAATTGGTATTTCTTCACAATCTATTTAATTTTAATGCATTTATGACAATAGATATCTGATCTTAGATTCTTTTATGAATCCCAAGATTATATTCTAGAAGGAACTTTACCTCATTTTGAGTTTACTGTATTTGTTTTCAAAAGCTTATGGAGATGAAAAAAATGACCTAGTAGTATGGAAAATTAATAATGAGAATCAGTGATCTACAGGAACTTCCACTGTCCTCTCAGAAATCACAGCCCATTTCAGTTAAGTCAGCTTCAAGAGTCCTTGTCCTTAAGAGTACTTATATTCACATCTCCCCAGCTGCTATCTTTAAAACTCCTTGTTTCCTTTTTAAGTGAGGTGAAGTAAAAAGATCCTGACATGTGACAAGGGGTTAGCCTGAGAGACACTGTGCTACAGAATACCACCACAAGGATGATGACTGTGTTAGACACAATTAACACCTTTTGCTGACTTGCTATCCATGCTGAACAAACCCGTCAGCCCTTCTTGCTTGTGGTGAGAGGCAAGAAAGGGAAGGACTGAAATTGAGACCCACATTGGAAAATATCCAGTCTTCTCCTGCAGTGCTTTCTAATTTAGATAGACTTCTTAGAGCATTAATCATTTCAGCTTGTCTACTGGGTGTCTTCACCAGGTCATCATTGCTTGGAGATCACGGAAAGGAAATGAGGACTTGTTGTCTTGCTTATAAACAATCTGAACACAGGAAAATCTATTACTCTGTTATATACTTAAAACATTCTTAGAGCCTATTAGAGCCCATGCCTATGGCAATTCTGCAGCCTATATCCAGCCTGTCTCCTGCCTATTAAATATTAATAATAACTACAAAATGATTTCCACTACTGGATAATGGGTTGTGTTGCAAAGGAGGGCACAGAATAGACTCACTTCAGCATTTCTGACTTTATCATCTTCCATTAAGTAATCAATAGTCACCACCTTTTAAAATTAATTCTCCCCCATTATATCAATAAAGAAAAGAAGATTTAGGAGTAGTGATTTAGGAAAGATATAAGTCTATTACTTTGGGTTTTGTCGGTCATCTCAACAACTTTAAGTCAAAAGAGTATACCAATCCATTCTAAGACACTCTTGAGCAAACCTAAGTATTTAAGGAGATATTTTAAAAATTTCATTATTCTCTATCCCAAAACATAGTAAATTTCTGAGCTAGTTGCACAAAGTTTTTATAGGTTATGGCTTATGATGCAAAGGAGTTTTTGCAGATGAGAAAAAGATCTAGAGAAGAAGGAAGAGGAGATGGAAGTGCAGGAAGGGAAACTAGAAAGAACATATATGTACCAACTACTCACAGTGAATATATTATGTATCACAAACATATACTACCAAAAAAAAAAAAAAAAAGAAAATGGGTTATTGCCTACTATGAGGTATGTTAAGGGAACAAATTATAATTTATCCTGTCAGGTTTTCTGATGAAAAGAGGAACCATGTGGAAGCAAATCCTGCTTCCTACGTAATAGCACTTAATAAATGAAAATATGTTTGAATATTGATAATTTTGCATTGTTAAATTAGACTTGGCACATACTGTCTGGTGACAGAAGGTCCCATGAAGGTAGCGCTATAAACAAATAGCTCTCAGCAGGAAAAGTACCTAACTGAAAATGCTGTTTATATTTTAGATAATTATTTGGTTATGTTGACATTTGATTATATTTGTTCTTTATTTTATATAAATGAAAGGGAAGAGAAAGAAAGGAAATACATGAAGCTTCTAGATCTGACTACCAGATTTCAGGTAATACAGAGACAGAGAATCATGTTAAATGACACCAAAGGGATTCAATCAGGAAAAAAAAAAAAAATCCAGGCAGTGAAGAACTGCAGGACGAATAGCCCATTTTTTTTGTTGTTGTTGTTTGTTCTGTTTTGTTTCAGTTAATCAATAGAGAGAAATAAGAGTAAAGTGTAAGTTAAACTTTAAGAGTTAGGTAAGGCAAATAAAATCTGTGAAAAAAAAACCCATTAATGGTCTCTTAAATTTATTAAGGAACCAATTCACAAAAGTTTCTTAATATTATTTAGGTTGTAGTTATTTGGAAGTAAAGATATTGAAGGAGAAAATTAAGGTTCATTTTATCTCAATTCATTATGTACAACTTTCTTAAGTGTTTGGAGACTGCCTTTTTGAGTCTATCTGTGATCACATAGTGCAGACTACCTTTTGCAAATAGTCTACTTGGCCTCCACAGAAATAGTGCTGAACAAGTTGGAGTGTTTGCACACATTAATGAATGTGTAGGTGTTCCTATACAAGTCAGTGAATAATGTAGAGGAAGTAAAGAATATTTAGAGTAAGTTATTAGAATTTTCTAGAGGAAGTTTTTAAAATTGTTTTTCAAGCTTCTCTAGTTTTATGTAACAATTTTAATTGTTATAGAATGTTATTTTGCATTATAAAGCTGTTGGTGTTTTTAGAGATCATTTAGTCTTTCTTAGTGAGAGAATTCTCATAGGAACTTTAATTCGTGAAGAGATTTCCATGTGAAACAATTTCCATGCTGATGTACTCTCCATTGTGCCATTCCACTACAGAATTTTGATAGCATCTTTTTTTCAAAGAAACTTGTGATCTGAGCAGGATGACAAATGTAGCAAAGTTAACTTGATAAAAAATATGGAACTAAGAGGTAGGTTTCTCGAACAATGACCAGCCTGCATTGAAAAACACAAAGAAAAATTGGGGAGCCTCCTTTGGAAATGAAAATCAATTTTTTAACTGAAAGCAGAACTTGTCTTATTTTTTTCCTTAACCAGCCAGCAAATTTTGGGGTCATCAAATAAAAATCTCATCTCCAGCATGATTTAGTATTTGAATAAGACATTGGTGGAAAAATTTTGCAGCCCATATCAAAGAAAAAATTGCATATGTGAGTCAGACATCTACAGTGTTTTGAAATATACTAGCAAATTAAACATTATACATCCTCTGCCAACAAGTTCTCACATCTTCTGAACATTGCTCATAAAATGTCATTTTAATAATATGCTCTTGAAAATCAGAATTCTGTTTCAGCACACCCTTGTATGAATATTCTATTACAAAATGCTAAATCCAAATAAGCTTGTCAGCCTTTCTCCAAAAGCATTTGAGGATTTAATTGTTCTAACTAATGCAGGTACTAAAATCTTTTCAAGAGTGTGAATCTAAGGGCTGGGGATTTAGCTCAGTGATTAGAGTGCTTGCCTTGCAAGCACAAGGCCCTGAGTTCAATCCCCGGCACAAAAAAAAAAAAAAAAAAAAAGAGTGTGAATCTACCCCAGGGATGCAGGGATGGTTCAACATATGCAAATCAATAAATGTGATACGCCATATTAACAGAGCCAAGGACAAAAACCATATAATCATCTCAGTAGACACAGACAAAACATTTGAAAAGGTCCAACACTCATTTATGATAAAAACCCTGCAGAAAATTGTAATAGATGGTCTTTATCTCAATCTGATAAAAGCCATCTATGCAATAGCCAACATCCTACTAACTGGTCAAAAACTAAAAGCTTTCACTCTAAAATCTGGAACAAGATAAGGATGTCCACTCTCACCACTCTTATTCAATATAGTTCTGGAAACATTAGCCACAGCAATTAGACAAGAGAAAGAAATAAAAGGAATAAGGATAGGGAAAAAAGAAATTAAATTATCACTATTTGCGGATGACATGATATTCTATATAGAAGATCCCAAAAACTCCACCAAAAGACTTGTAGATTTAATAACCAAATACAACAGTGTAGCTGAGTACAAAGTCAACACTCAGAAATCAATGGCATTCCTGTACACAAATAGCAGACTCACCAAGGGAGAAATTAGGGAAACAACACCTTTCACAGTAGCATCCAAAATAATGAAGTACCTAGGAATCAATCTAACAAAGGAAGTAAAAGTTCTATACAATGAAAACAACAGTACTTTGAAAAAGGAGATTGAGGAAGATACCAGAAAATGGAAAGATATCCCTTGCTCTTGGGTAGGAAGAACCAATACAGTGAAAATGGCCATACTCCCAAAACTGTTATACAGATTTAATGCAATCCCAATTAAAATACCAGTAGCATACCTCACAGAATTAGAGAAAACAATCCTAA
Organism: Hystrix cristata; assembly: GCA_004026905.1. NCBI lineage: Eukaryota > Metazoa > Chordata > Mammalia > Rodentia > Hystricidae > Hystrix > Hystrix cristata. The sequence goes on from PVJO010006102.1 coordinate 53,716, forward strand.
AATTCATTTGGAACCAAAAGAAACCTATAATAGCAGAAGCAATTCCGGACAACAAAAGCAAAGCGGGGGCCATCACAATCCCTGACCTGAAATTATATTACAGAACTACTGTAATAAAAACAGCATGGTACTGGCAAAAAAAAAAACAGACCCCAGGACCAATGGAGTGGATTAGAAGGTGCAGAAACATGTCCAAGCCCTCTTAGTCACCTTATCTTTGACAAAGGAGCCAAACAATCTCACTGGAAGAAAGATAGCCTCACTGGAAGAAAGATAGCCTCTTTAATAAATGGTACTGGAAAAACTGGCTCTCCACATGCTGAAGGTTAAAACTAGACCTGTATCTTCCTCCATGCACTAAGCTAAAATAAAAGTGGATCAAAGATCTAAATATTAAAACAGAAACACTAAATCTGTTGAAGATAAAATAGGTAGAACTCTTGAAGACATAGGTGTAGGCAAGGACTTTATGAACAAATTCCCAATTGCCCAGGAAAATATCACAAAGAATCAACAACTGAGATCTAATCTTATTAAAAAGCTTTTGACAGCAAAAGAAACTTCCTCAACCAAGCGAAGAGACAACCTACAGAGTGAGAAAAAATTTTGCCAGTTGCTTCTTTTTTTCCCATTACCCTCACCTCCCTTCGCGCCCTCCTCCCTCTTTATTTACCAAAGCTTTGTTTCCATTTTTTCCTTCCATTTCTTATTTCTCTTTTCCCTCTAAGATATATCATGTACAGGTACAAATCCTCTATAGTGAATGTTATCACTATGTACATCTAAAATGTACCATTAAAATAAAATAAAGAAATAAAAATTAAAAAAGAGAAGTAGGACAAAAGCCACAGGCTATGAATGGCAGAAAGGAAAGAGAGGAGCCCGGCTCCCCTGGGCATCAATGTGAGGTTGCTGCCTCCATACTGAATTCTTATTATGATGGAGAAATAAATTCCTGTTTGAAAAAAAAAAAAATTCGCCAGCTATTCCTCTGATAAAGGACTAACATCTTGAATATATAAAAAACTCAAAAAAAACCAGACCCCCCAAATTTAAGCCCCAATCCAAAAGTGGGCAACTGAAATAAATAGACACTTCTCAGATGAAGAAGTAGAAACAGCAAATAAACATATGAAAAAATGTTCAACATCACTGTGCTTCAAGAGATGCAAATTAAAACAACCCTGAGATCCCACCTCACTCCAGAAAGAATGGCTGGCTATTATCAACAAATCAGCCAGGAACAAATGCTGGAGGGGCTGTGGAGAAAAAGGAACACTTCTCCACTGTTGGTGGGAATGTAGACTAGTGCAACCGCGTTTAATTCACTTAAAATCTGTTATGATTGGCTCTGTTAAATAGACTATCATGTGGTGCCAGTGGAAGATGATGTGTGGAGTGTTAGGAAATGGAAGGCTAAAAAGCAACCAGAACTATAAAATCTTGTCATCAATGCTAACATTTTAACCTTGGATGAACGTAACCTGGAATTTAAACTTGTATTCGTGTTCTAAATATGTTTGATGCATATCTGGATTCTAAGACCAAGAGTTTGTCTACTTGATCTCTCTCTGATTCAATATATTTATATCACCTGCAAAATAGCTAGAAAAAATTCAATCTCTACCACAGTTTTAAAAAATGGTCAAAAGTTCCATGCTAAAGCTTACTTTCAGAAGTTGATATAATACTAAAATGTTTTCTGCAAATTGAAACTGCCTGACAGGTTAAAGTTATGTGGGATGAGGGTATGAGAGAATTAGAAATTTTTAAAAGGACAAAAATTGCAATGATGATGACTGATAACTCGCAATAATAGGTATTCACTTCAAATTATTTGATGCAACAAATTCTGTGTTTAAAAGCCCAAATACTTAAACTTCTCAACTGCACCTCTGCATAATTTACATAATTTACATCATCTCATCATTTACACTGTTTACAAAGATTATAAGTCATGCCACTTTTTTTGGATTTTTGCAGAAACTATGAAATTTTATTTTAATTGAAAGGAGTTCTTAAACAATATTTTACATGTTTTAAGTGTTTTTTAAACACAAACCATAAGGTAGAAAAAATTAATCATTGAATGTGATCAATTCTTTAAAATACAAAATATAAAAGAAATAAACAGCTTAAAACAGTGTCACCATGATCACACCACCCTGAACTTCTCAGATTTTTCAGTTTCCTATTGTAAAATTTCTACGTGACCCACCTCTCCTACATTGCTTTATTACTTTCAAGTTCTTTTCTCATGGTTGGGAAGTTTTCCATCATTACTTCTGTAAATAATCTTTTTGGATACTTTGTATTGTCTCCTGCTGTTTCATTCACTCCTATCACTCTTATATTGTTCCTCTTTGCATCATCTTCCAGATGTTGTAATGATTTTTCATATTCTCTAGCTATTTTGAAGAGGTCTTTCTTTTCATTCTCACTAATTGCTGACCTGTCTTCTAGTTCTGAGATTCTATCTTCGCTGTCATTCATTCG